>MNCI01007854.1:397988-511866 GCA_015680685.1 Gnetum montanum
CGCATCCCAAACGGTCACCAATAGTGGGAAGCGTCCCTTAGGCATGATCATAAGAAGAAGAATCACACTTCTGAACCTACTTCACCTTCTAAACCAGCCCAAGGAAAACCTAGGTGCCACACCTTCCTTAGCCCCATCAATAACCCCTGTTACTATACCCAGGCCTCCACCTCACACTCCAACATCCACATAATCCAGTGAATTCACCAATGTGAAGGAACACATAGATCCATGCATATTGCCATCTAGTCAAGGGTGACATGGTGGGTCAGATTTCCCTTGTAATGTACATACATCATCTAACCTGCCCCACTATGCTTTCTATAATCAGGTGTGTGATCAAAGATTTCTCTACCCAACCACCATACCACTAATAGACACACAGTGGCTAGGGCATGACGAGCCCCTAACATTTCATACATGCATGGATCCTATTCATCCACTTAATAATCCTAGCCACAACCAAATGTTTAGTCATGGGGGTTATCCCCCATTCTAATTTCTAGGATTTTTAAGTGTTATTTTACCTTTTTGTTTTATGATTTTTTGTTATTTATCTATTTCTTTTATTTTTTCTGATTGTTATTGTTAATTTTCCATTGTAATCTCGACCGTGAATAAGTTGATCATGTTGCGCATTAAGGTGAGGTTTTTCTCTATGTTGCCTAGTCATAAGGGACTAATTATTCGAACATTGAGACCATGACATCCATCCACCTATTCCATTAATAAGAGGTTCGTGCTTTGGTCACAATGGTAATCTTTTTCATCATTCAACTACAAATAATTTGACAATCATTGTGTCTAGAGAGCCGAGTAAAGGACCAAGGTGGAATGATAAGGGTATGACATCAAGAGGATTCATAGATTCTCTTTGGCTACTTCTGTATGTTCTATCATGTTGTCAAGGTTGTGACTATATCCTTGTAGATCTAACAAAAAATGGGAGTAAGAGCAACTCAAATGGTACTCAATAAGCTTCTGTGGGTCCCACTAGAAAGACATGTACCCATGCCTAAAGGTAGGCAGCTTCATAGAGCCAAACACGAATCAAGAAAAAAAGAGAAAAAAAAAAGAAGAAGAAAAGAAAGAGAGTGAGCCATTATGACACTCCTCTCCTACTCCTTCCTTAGACAAAATGCCAAGTGATGTTACTCCTTGCAACTATGGTAGGCTTATGGTTGTTTGTTGATGGGATGAAGCAATGCAGTGTCACTGCAATGTGGTATGGACTTGGTCGAGAACTTGGAAATCCAGACACATGGTTATTTAATCACTAATTACACACAAGATTCCATTGTGACCATCATGAGAAACCTCATGTCCTGATTTCTATAATCCCTTCTACATCCATCTCATCTGGTTGTCTGAGTGTTCATAACTTATGGTTGGTATAATGTAGAGTTATTATCTTAACTTGGTGGTTTTAACATGTGTGTTTTTTTCACAGGTATATGTTGCATTCAACTTCTCTAGTGCCTATGGACATTAAAGGTGTGGTTCCACAAGGGCATCATAGGCTAGAGCCTGCTTTGGGAAGGATCCACTTGTGTAACTTTTATAACTTGTTCCTGTTGTACACAACATATTATTTTACACCCTCTAACTATTTGCCTAGGTGAACTATCCTTTCCCTTATCATTTTAATCAATTTTTCCTCAACAATTACTATACACCCTTTGTACTATCATGTTTTTCGTGATACTGGGTACACGATATCGCATCTCCCCTACCTATATATACTCACAGCCTCATCCACTTCAAGTTCATTTCTCTCATTTAACACTACAGGAGTTCTTGAAATTTTTCTTTGTGAATTAGAGCTTTATATCTTCATCTTCCAAGTGTAATATCTTGCTCCCTAACATTTCAATTTCAATTTTGTTTGATCCTAGTTGAACTCGGAGTGTTCCACTTAGTGATGGGGGAGTACTGTAGTGGGAAGTGCACATATTTTTTTTCAAAATTTGGCATCATCTGAAGGATATCATAGGGGTAAGAAATTCAATGTTTACGACAAAAACCTTCTGTTTTTTAATGCCAAGCTAATTTTTATCAATCACCTAGGCCACCTAAATGATTGTAAAGTCAATAATAACACCTTTTGGAGCCACTTCTCAAAAATACTTCTAACTCTAAAAATCACACTACGTAATTATGAATTGTTAATTAAGGTAATGAGTAAGGTATGAATTGATTAAAAAAATTTCTACACAACCTTAGTAACAAAGATTTTTGTGTGATTATAGATGGCCCCAAAAAGAGGAGATCAAGCAGGACCTTCCCAAGGAGCAACTAAACACCTGAGAGGAGGCAAAGGCTAGGAACCTTGCATAGAACATGTAGAGTAGGAGGCCCACTCATTCAGCATTCATCAGGAAACCCTTGTGATAGTGCAATCTGGCCATGTAGAAGGTGGCGAAGTTAGAGCCCTGGAATTAGGGCAACATCTTACGCTATCCCCTGAATGTCTCCAAGCCATTTGGAAGAAGTCCACCTTTGCAGCTGTGATTGTGGAGCTCAATTTTGGGCTTTTCACTGAATTTTCCCTTGAACCAATGAAGATTCAACTTAAGGCATCTCCACTATGGCCTATTCTCTTGGAAAGTGGTGATTGGTATTTGGGTGAAACATACCAATTCTGACATGGCAAAGAGGAAGGCACCGTTGCTAATGTAGGTGGTGTTTCTATTGATTTTTCTACAAAGGCCATTGCAAAGGTCTTGAATCTTTCAAACGAAGGACCAAAAGTTGCTCATTTTTCCACTTTCTTGGATGCAGATGCATGAAAATTATGATTGAAATGGGCTTACGACAAAGAAAATAAAGTTTATGGAGAATTAACCCTGGAAGAAAGGATCTACTTTAAGATCATCACTTATCAAATTTTCCCCACCAAAAGTTTAAATAGATTATCTACTTATGTGTTGTTGGGCAATGCAATTTTGATAGAAAAATTTAATGCAAATCTGCCCCATTTATATTTGATGGAGATATTAAGGTGATTTGAAGAAAGAAAGACAGGGAAGCTTGCCTTTCCTTTCCCTTGTCTTATTAGGAAATTATGAAGATGTGCTGGAATCTTGGGCTACATGAATGATGTTTCTAGAAAAGTCCAAAATGCTTCATATGTTGAACTGCTCAAACCGCTGGTGCCAAGGAAAGATGTTGGTGAGCAATTAGAGCAAGAGGAAGAGTGAATGGTTGGGCCCACTACACCTCAAATGGTAGGACCTAGCCAACAATAAGAAGCAAGGTCTAGCACGCAACCCATAAGCCAGCAACAATCACCATTGCTGCAACAAGACTATCGATCGTCCATCAGTAACCTTTGAATAATCGTTGAGACAATCAGTTGGGAAAGTCATGATACTGAAAATCTATTTAAAGTCATTGATGATGCCATACAACCCACTATTTTGATTGACCCTACAAGTGGACATATTTCATTGATTTCAAGAGGAGAGTCCCAGTGGTTTTAACATATCTTTGGGAATGTTGCATCTTTCCAAGTAAGATTAGAAATTGGTGAAGGTGCCATGGTTGTGGTCATGTAGCACTAGGATGTGGCAAGTGCAGTAGAGATGGTCATAGACCACATCAAAGAATCATTTAACATTCTTGTTGTGCCATCGAAAAATTTCACAGGAGCACATGATGCTCAAGTTTTGGCCAGTTCCTCAATGACTCCTGCAGAACATGAGGATGCTTTGGATTGCTTGCTACAAATAGGATAAGTTATGACATCCTTGTTTCACATCCCTCAAGATATCACAACAGCATAATTAGATCTCATTTCAACCAAAGGAAAATTGGTCATGGTTGAAGTTAGGGCCTAACAAGATTACAAAGATTGCAAGAAAAGCTTGTTACCCTACAAGATGAACGAAGGGATTCTTCCCAATTTATTGTAGCTAACTAATTAGACTTTTTTTTAGAATCAAGCAACTAAATAAATTGTTAGAAGAAAATAAAAATATGGGAAGGGAGAAAGAACATGTTGATTGGGATACTTCAAAGGTGCAAGCTCAAACATATGCACATGCTAAAGCTCTCAAGGCCTTACAAGCGGAGAATAAACTGCTTGCTACTAAAAATCTTCAGTTGAAGACAGTTGACAAATAGAAGAACATTCTCGAAGAAAGTTTCCAACAAATGTGAGAACAATTAGTTCAGGTTAACCAAGACATGAATCGCTTGGCCAAGGAGAATAGAACCCTCTCCATGGAGGAGGTCTGTGCCATCTGATAAAAAATAGCCATAGAAATAAGTGCATGGAAAAATGAGGCCAAGAAGCATGAGAAGTTAAAAGAACACTTCTGTCACCAGGTGGGAATGTACAAAGTAATCATCAAAAAGGAGATCCATATGACTAAGGCTCACATTAATTCTTTTAGTGCTCAACACACTAACTGGTGAGCTGTACTGGATACTTATGCCTTTGTCCACCAAGCATAACTAAAACTTTAGGACCTACAGATGCAGGACTTAATAGAGTACATGGAGTTGGCAAACCTACGATATGCCAACTTGGCCATGTTAATAGCAAGGTGCCCGAGAACTGAGCTCAAGAAGTAGGTAGATGCCACTTATGCTAAGTATAAGATAGAGTTTGTAGAACATAAGAAAACATTGCAAAAATTAAAAGTAGCAAATTCTAAATTAGAAGTGGTCAAAGCAAGCTACCATGATCAAAAAGATGTAGCAGCAAAATTGGCTCAACAACTAACAGATTATTAGGAATTATGAGACAAAGCTAGAGTCTATGAGGAGGAATGATGGCAGTTCGCTACATGGTATGCTAAAGCAAACAAGATGTTTCCACAGTTGTCGTGTCCATGGAAGGTGCCAACTCCATCAAACATTGGGACATCAGCATGGATTGTGCATGATCCTTAGATAGAAGAAGAGAAATTGCAAGTGCTTCTCATCCATCAACAATCTCAGAAGCCTGCAGGGCTAGAGAAAGGAAAAGAACCGATGGAGGAGCCACCACCTCTGGGAACCACATGAGTTCCAACATTTTGAATTTTTTATTTTATGTTTTGTGTCCAAGTTTTGTGTTCCCATACTACATCATGATTAGTCAGTAGTAGTAAATAATCCCATACCTTCATAATGTCCTATAAGAGACTCATTTCTTATTGTATTAACTTGAGGATGAGTTTTTATTTAGTTGTGGGGGTATGATGAATCATGATTTGCTAGGCCCCAATATCGGGTATGTAATATTGTAGCTTGGATACGATATCGTATACACAATATCATGATTCCTATGTTAGCCTATAAATATAACACTCAAGCACACAGTGAGGTTAGAGGTTAGAGAGTTAGAAGTTCTTTTCTTTTGGCAGTTTAGCTTTCAATTATTCTTAGTGCATGCTCGTAGTGTGATGTTTGTAATTATATGGCACCTTTATTCAAGTTTGATGTACTTGGACACATGCATAACCAGCAATAAAGATCGAGATTACTTTTATCATTACAACATCCACTTAGATTAATTTCATTTTTTTAATTATTTAATGTTTTCTTTAATTATAGTCTGATTTATTATTATTTAGTTTTCCTATCATTAAGAAGAATGTGTACACCTTAATCACGAGTGTTTAAGTGCGAATACTTGGCACACTCAGATGTAATCCCATGAAGTCCAAGACGTGTATAGATGGTTAAGGATAGATACGATCGCCATAGGCTAATTTAGGTTTACTCTTGTTATTAACTTAATCAATTTATCTTTTTTGTTATCAAGAGTAACATAGAGTTAGGATAACATCATATGCCTCACTCTGGACTAAACCATACATGACAAAGCTACTACTAGTCTAGGTGGAAAGACAGCGAACTATGATCAACGTATAACTATCTAGGTGCCACAATTAGTCCATCTGCTGAGTTTGATTAGATCGTGTGTACATGCTCATATTCATATGGTTGAGTGTAGGGGTACCTCGTTGCTCATCACCAATGGATGCCTACAGTGTGATGTTTGCAATCTTATGACACCTTTGTTTGAGTGTGACATAGTTGGACATGTTACATGACTAGCAATAAAGATCGAGATTACTCCCATCATTGCAACATCCACTTAGATTATTATGCTTTAATTATTCACTATTTTCTTTGGTTAATTATTTCCATTTATTTTTATTTACTGTTCTTGTTATTAAGCGGAATGAATACGCCTTAATCACAAGTGTTTAAGTGGAAGTACTTGGTAATCTAGAAGTGTATCATTTGGCACAACCAGTGATGTACACTTGGCAATCCTAGAAGTAGCCTCAAGAAGTCCAAGATGTGTATGGATGATTAAGTGTAGATACTCATTGTCCATAGGCTAGTTTAGATCTTATTTTCCATCATTCATTAGTTTAATTAATTCATCTCTTTATCATCATCAAGAGTAGCGTAGAATTAGGAACCACATCATATGCCTCACTTTGGACTAAACCATACATGACAAAGCTACAACTAGTCCAAGTGGGAAGACAACGAAATGCAATCAAAACATAACGATCTAGACGCCATGATTAGTCCCATCCATGAAATTCAACCAAATCGTGCATGAACACTTGTGATTTGTATGGTTGAGCATAGGGGTACCTCACTGCTCATCAATGGCACTATTGCTGGGGATGGTGCTAGTTATCTAGATTAGTTATATCATACAAGATCACTGTAAAAAGGTATTAACGATATATCTTTCAGAAAATATTAAATCACACATACTATAAACCAACAACAATGTTTCTTCCATATGGAAATGATAATGCACTAAATAGCAAACACATTCATTGGAGAATTAATGAGATATATGATGAAGAAAATTGTAGTGATCAACCTTATGTAGGGGTTTCTTATGATCATGACCACCCTGATTGATGAATTTTTTTGATGGATGGCATGTACCTCCTCCATTGAGAGGGTTCGATTTTCTCTGGCCAAGCGGTTCATGTCTTGGTTGACCCTAATTAGTTGTTCTCGTAATCGTTGAAAATGTTCTTCAAAAACGTTCTTTTCTTTTTCCACAGAGGTCAACTGAAGATTGTTGGCAACGAGCTATTTATTTTCTTCTTGTAAGGCCTTGAGTGCCTTGGTGTGTGCGTAGGTTTGCACTTGTGCCATGGAGGCATCCCAGTCAGCCTTCTCTTTTTCCTCTGCCACTCTTTTATTTTCCACTAGCAATTTGCTGAGTTGCTCAGTCCTGAAGGTGTCCAACTAGTCTGCAGGAATGAATTGAGAGGGATCCCGCTATGCGGCTTGCAGGGTTACGAGCCTTTCTTGCAGTCTTGCGACTTCCACCTCTACATGCTCGGCCCTTATCTATGTCATGACCAGCTTTCCTTTGGTGGAGATGAGGTCTAATTGTGCTGCTGTAACATCCTGTGGGATGTTAAACAAGGACATCATCACCTGTCCTATTTGCAGCAATTGATCAAGCACATCCTCATGCTCTGTAGGAGTCATTGAGGGATTAGCCAAAGTTTGAGCAACCCATGCTCCTGTGAAATTCTCCGGTGGCACAATAGGGATGTTAAAAGATTTCTTGATGTGGTCTGTGACCACCTCTGTGGCTCCCATTGCATCCTGGTGCGACATGACTACCATTGTGGCCCCTTCAACAATTTCCAATTTCACCTGAAAGGATGCAGCATTCCCTAAAATTTGTTGCAACCAATAACTCTCCCCTCCTCCTGTCTAAATGGACACCTCACCCCATGCATGATCTATAGAGATAGTGGGCCGTATGGTATCATTGATGACACAGAAGAGATTTGCATCATCACGACTTCCCCAACTAACTGTCTCAACAATGGCATTGAGATGGCTCATCAACCGTCGGTGATCCTACAATAGTGGTGATGGTTGATCTTGCTGGCCCATGCTAGGCCCTGCTTCTTGTTGTTGACTAGGTCCCGTGCTTAGAAGTTGGTTGGGCCTTGCAAGTTGAGTTGCAGTGGGCCCCATCGTCTATTTTTGCTCTTGTTCTGGCCCTAGCATCTTACCAACAATTTTCCTTGTAGTTGGTGGCTTTAGCAGTTTAGCATATGAAGCATTTTGGGCTCTTCTGAGGACATCATTGATGTATCCCTAAATACCAGCACATTTTCATAGCTTCCTAATGAGACAAGGGAAGGGTAATGCAAACTTCCCTGTCTTACGTTCTTCAAACCGCCTTAAAATCTCCATGAAATATAGATGAGGCAGGTTAGCTGCAACCTTTCCCATCAATATCGCACTTCCTCTTGCCAGATATGTTGAAATTCTATTTAACCCTTTTGTGGAGAATATGTGATAAGTTCCAATTTTAAAGTATATCTTCTCTTCTAATGTCAACTCTCCATAGGCCTTATCTTCCTTACCGTATGCCCTGTCTAACCAAACCTTTCACGCATTAGCATTAGAGCAAGTGGATAGACAAGAAACCTTTGGCCTTGTGTTTAGAAGGTTTAACACTTTCGAAATGGCGTTGATGGAAAAATCAACATATACACCACAAATGTCAACTGTGGTGCCTTCTTCTTTATTGTGCCAGAATTGGTACATTTCTCCTAAGTACCAGGGACCGCTTTTGGAGAGGATAGGCTATAATGGGGACCCTTTGAGGTGGTCCCTAACGGCATCAGGAGCAAATTCTATGAAAGGTCCGAAGTTTAATTCCACAATCACTGTAGCTGATGTGGATCTTTCACAAATAGCTTGGACACATTCCAGGGGCAACGTAAGGTGTCGTCCTAATTCAGGTGCTGTAGTAGCTCCTCCTTTTGCCTACCTCAATTGTACACTAGCAGGGCCTTCTTAATGGGTACTGAACGATTACTCCTCATGCTCTGTGTGTTATTCGGCAGGCACATGTCCTTTACCTCTCTTGGGTTGCTTAAACGCACCTTGAGAGGGACCTTCTTGTTTTCCACGCTTTGGGGCCATCTGCAATCACACGGGGCCAATCATTAGTAAGGTTGCTTATCAAAGTTAAGTTATATCTTACTTCTTGCCTTAATGAGTTTGTTCTGATTTTGTGCAATTTTAGAGTTAGGAATTTTTGTGGAAATGTCCCCAAACGATTTTAATATTTGGTCCACTTTGCTTAGGTGGTTTCGGAGTTTAGTTTCCTGGTATAGATAAGGAGATGAAATTTTTTCTGGCACAAGTTTATTATTATTTTTATAACTAATTACCCTTGATAGTGTCCTTCGGGCGATGAAGAATTTCAAAAAATTTATACGCAATTCAGTGTGTACCCCTCCTCCACGACTAAGCTAAACACTCCAGGTTTAAGTAGGTTTAGGCAGAATGAAAATTGGAGCACCAACGAGCGAGTTATGATTATCGAAGTAAGAGATGTGCAATCGCAAGTGGTAAAAGAAAATTTGAAAAACTTCCCCCATGTGAATAGTTGCAAATGATGTTGACGTGTGGGGTGGGGGGGGGGGGGNTTGAAAATAGGCACTTGAAAAATTTACCAAATTTTAAATTTTTAAAATTTCTTGAAACTCCAAGGTATAAATTGAGGACGTGTAGGTCAATCTAAAGGGGTCCAGGGTAATACAAACTAGTCCTGAAGGCACCAAGAGTATAATGGTGTAAAATATGACAATGAAAATCATGAAGAGTAGGGGGGAAAGGACATGTGTTAGCTCATAGGAACGTTTGAACTAGAAGAATGATAAGGGAAAGAAGAACATTGGTAATACTTAGAGGGTATAAGATGATGTGCAGGAGATGTGTTATAAGTGCAAATTATAAGGGTTATGCAAGTGGGTCCTCCCCAAAGCAGGTTCCAACCTATAATACCCTTGTGTAACCACACCTTAAAATGTCCGTAGGCACTAGAAGGATTAAATGTAATCCACACCGATCTCACAAAACACACATGTAGATATCACCGCGATGAGTTATGAATCCCATGCTACTCGAGTCACAAGTCACAATTACACAAACAGCAAGGTGAGGTGAATTGTAGAAGGGATTGCAGAGATTGGGACATGAGGTAACGAACTCAGGGCACAATGAATCCTACGTGTAAGGCATGATTAGTGTGTCAGCTGCCCGTCACTCCAAAATCAGGACCAGGTCCATTCCTCTGATCAGTGACATTGCATTGCTTCATCCAATGGTGGACCATCATAAGAGTACCATGACAGCAAGGCATATGATCACTTGGCATTTTGTTCAAGGGAGGAGTGATTTTTCTTTTTGGCACTCCTTTGTTATTTTTTTTGAAGTATTGCTTAATCCAGAGAAGCCACTTACCTTCAGGCATGGGTGCATGTCTTTGCAGTGGGACCCCCTAGAATAGCATCATTTTTTTCTGGTTGAGTGCCTTTTGATTACTCTTACTTCCATTTTTCATTAGATCTACAAGGATCTTAGTACAACCAAGCTGCATAATAACTCCTATAGAGGCCACCAAAGAGAATCCACAAGTTCCCTTGATGTCACACCCTAACCATTCCTTCTTGATCCATCCTTCTTGTTTTGGGCACAATAACACAAAATTACTTTAAGTTGTAATGATTAGGAATATCATTGTACCCAAGATAGAACCTCTTATTAATGGAACGGGTAGGTGGATGTTGTGGGCTTGCTATTCAAATAATTAGTCACCTGAGACTTGATAGCATAGAACAACACCTCAACCAACGGTTACATGAGTGTTTTATTCCTAGATGAGATTACTCATAAAAAGGTAAAAAGATCAAATAATAAGTTGAAAAAAAAAGAAAAAACCGAAAAACAAAAATTTCAAAATTAAAGAAAATGAAAAATATTTATTAATCCTGCTTGTTATTAGAAGGGGGTGTATCCCCCATAACTAAACAGTTGAGCATGGCTAGGATTAATAAATGAAAGTTTGGGATCCTTGCATGTTGGAAATGTTGGGACTCGGTCATACTTACCCCATTGGGGTTCACACACTTGATTAGAGTTGACATAGTGGGGCAAGTTATAAGATGTAGTTAATGGATGAGTGGTTGACCCACTATGGTACCCTTGACCATAAGATGATATGCAAGGATTGATCTGTCTCCCTCGGTGGCTATATTCATTGGGCCGTATGGTTGTTGGAGTATTGGTTGGTGGCCCAGAGAAAGTAACACGAGGCGTTTGATTCGAGGAGGGAGCTGCACCACAGTGTTGGACTTGTGCTTTGTTGGAAGGTGCAGTGGGCTCAGAATTGTGTTGTCCCTTCTTATGGTCATGCCTAAAGAAGGGGCATCTTTGGTGTTGAGGAGATTCCCAATTGCTATTGTCAATAGCAACACAAGTACCATTCGTGGGTTGCTGCTATGGTGCAAACTCTCCTAAAATACTTGGTGGCGATGTAGAAGGAGGTGAAGGATGAGAATGTTGAAATTGAGGAGAAGTGTAAGGTATCCAAGGTGGTGGTCGTGTTGGAGAGGACATGGGTTGATAGTATTGAGGAGAATGATAATAATGTGGTGAGATAGAGGATGTTGACCCAGTTGGAGAAACAAGATGTTGGACTTGATAACCACTTGGGTTCGGATGATATGAAGGGTGTAACCAGTTTGAGGGTGGCCTCCCCCATGACTGGGATTTTTGCCACTGTGATTGAACACAATATCTTTTCATGAACTCTGGATGTAACACTCTTCCCCAATGCTCATGTAAATATGACAAGATTGGGCATTGACCCTTGGGGTGATCGTACAGGCAAATGTTGCATTGATATGTATGATTGGCAGTTAAGCTCTTATTCTCTTCTACCCTTCTTTCTAATTTTCTAAGGGTATTTTTTCCTACTTCTTGGTTTTTCATGACTCTATATTGAATAAGGTTGGTGTATTCTCCCCATTTTTTATGCATCCATTCCATCATCTTATTGAACTTTGCCTCAATTTCATCTAATGATTGTAGCTTTGACAAAGATGGTTCCACCTCCTTGGGGTGAGTTGATTTCTTTTCTTCATTATCATGGGCCCTTGTTGATTTAAGGTTTTGGTCCTATTGAGATTTGTCAACATTTTTCCATCTAGTCATTTGTCCTTCTTCTTTTGCTACTTGCTTCATAAGCTCTTGGAGTTGATGGGTTTGTAGCTCATATAGTTGACCTCAAGCATACATCCTTAGGGTCTTCCTTGTTTCATTACGGAGCCCATCTATGATCTGGTACATTAGCCTCTCCTCAGAGAACTCATGGCCTGGGCAGTTGTTTAACAATGCACAATATCTTTCTAAGGCCATGTCCAAGAGTTCCTGTTATGCTTGTTTCCACTCTTGGATTTGTCTCCTCAAGGTTGACACTCTTGCATATGTTTGATATCTTTCATTGAAGAGTTCTACCATTGTTGGCCAACGTCTGACTGATTTTGGTTTTAATGACCTATACCATATTTTTGCTTGGCCAACGAGTGTCAAAGGAAAGAGCTTAAGTTTTTTCCATCTATTATCAATGTTGTTCCATGCATAGGCATCGTAGAAGGCTTGTAAATGTTGTTGTGGATCTAAATCATAGTCTCCTGAAAAATTAGGAAAGTTGTTTAAGTCAAGCTTGGGTAGACAACTTTCTTTACAATGCCTGTGGGATATTCGAATAGCCTCTTGTATTTCTGTTAGGCTTGTAGTGGCCAGTAGGGGTTCATCGTCACTAGGTATGTTATGCATTCGTGAGTTGGGACGATGTTATCTTCATTTATGTTTATAGGAAACCCCTATATTATATTGGGTACATTAGATTGGGTACTCCAAACTTCATCTTCATCATTGTATAGTTCATTGGTTCTCCAATGAATTGCCTTACTAATTGTTGCGTTATTGTAGTCTTGTGAGAGAGACATGGTGTGTGAATTTGTGTGTGACTTTATTGAAATTAATTTCTTTTCTAAAAGATGTATCATGAATACTTTGTTACAACGATCTTATATGATATAACTAATCTAGATAACTAGCACTGTCACTAGCAATGACACCAATGATGAGTGGCAAGGTACCCATACACTCAACCATACGAATATGAATTTTTCACGCATGATTCAGTTGAACTCTGCAGACGGGCTAGTTGTGGTATCTAGATAGTTACTCATTGATCGCAGTTCGCTGTCTTCCCACTTGTACTAGTATATGCTTTGTCACATATGGTTTAGTCCAAAGTGAGTTGTATAATGTGTTCCTAAACTAATGCTACTCCTGGAGGCGATGAAAAATAATCTTGAATTAAGCTAGGAGGAAAGGAAAGAGAGAGTTAACTAATAGGAGATAGGGAGAGAGAATCTAAGCTAGCCTAAGTGCCATGAGCATTTGTTCCTTAATCATCCATACACATCTTGGACCTCGTGCATGACTACTACTGGGATTACCAAGCGCAGATCCTAGGTACGCTACTGGGTTACCAAGTAGTCACACTTAAATGCTTGTGATTAAGTCATACTCATTTTGCGTTTAAGGAGTTCAATGTGAAGAGATATTAACTACAAAAGTAATAAATAATAATAACAATTAAATAATTAAACTAAGTGAATGCTGCAATGGTGAAGTAATCTCAATCTTTATTTCTGGTCATGTGCATGTCCAAGTACGTCACACTCAAATAAAGGATGCTATACAATTACAATCATCACACTGCAAGCATGCACTATGAGAAAAGAGTTGAGAGGAAAAAATGACAAAAAGAATCTACTCTAACTCTAAACTGACTTAATAAAAACTAACTCTTCCCATGTGCCTACATGTGTATTTATAGGCCCACACAGGAACCACGATATCGTATATCTGATATCATTGTTGGGTGCGATATCGCGTACCTGATATTGTGTACTCGATATCGTGGGTCTGATCTCGCAACCAGATGAATCACGATTCATCATTGATGACACTCAAAGACTACATTCACCCAAGGAAGATAATCTTAGAGGAGACGATGCAGGTCCTAAGCTAGGGGAGGCCTCAAGACCTAAGACCTCCTCAAAACCAAGAAACGATAAATCAAGGGACCCTGAAGAATATCATAGAAGCCATGGTAATTCTTCTAGTTCTTCATCTTCCTATCCCCCTTCAACATCTAGTTTTGACAAAGATGAATGTAGGCATAGAGATAGAGCTCCATTAAAGGGTTGAACTAAAAACCAAAATCAAACCCATAGGAAAAGTTAAAGAAGTTACCATGAACATAGAAATTTTCCTCATAATCTGTTTGATGATGATGAACCCTTGCTAGCCACTAAGGGCCTAATGCATATCATAAAGGTCATTAAGATATCTTGCAAGCATAGTAAAAAGAGTCATTTACATAAGCTTGGCATGAATAATCTTCCTAAATTTGCAAGAGGTTATGATTTAGATTTGCAACATCATTTACAAGTCTTCCACGATGCCTGTGATTTCTACAACATTGAAAGTGGATGGCAAAAGCTTTAATCTCTTTCCTAGGATACTAATTGATAAAGCCAGAGTGTGGCATAGATCATTGAGATCAAATTCAATTCGATGATGGTCCATAATGCTGGAGCTATTCAACAAGAAATACCAAACCTATGCAACAGTGTCCAATTTGAGGAAATAGATCCAAGAGTGGGAACAAGAATAACATGAACCCTTAGACATGACCTTAGATAGATATTATTCCCTGTTGAATAGATGTCTAGGCCATGGTTTCTTCAAGAAAAGGTAACTTTTCGACATCATAGATGGACTTCATAATGAAACAAGAGAAACCCTTGGGATGTATGCCCCACGACAATTATATGATCTCCAAGCCCATCAGATCAAAGGGCTAATAGAGCATGTGGCAAAAGAAGAAGGAGAAATATGCAAATGGGAGAATGTCGCAAAATATCAATGGAACCCAACTCTTCAACCCAAAGAGGTCTAGATCTTTGGTAAGGAGAATGAAACCATTCTCAATAAGGTGATCTCGCAACAAACCTTATCGATACAGAAATCTATGGATGAACTAGAAGCAAAGTTTAATAGGATGTCCAAATGGATGTGTGAAAATGTTACAACTCTTACTAAGACAGTCGAGGAGAGGCTCATGCAAAACAATCCAGGCAGTCACACTAAACAAAGGACACAGAACCAAGAAACAACTAAGAACACTTTTTAGCAAAAGGGAAACATGGCTAAAGAAAGTGAGGCTACAGACTCAACCATAGATGAAGATAATGGATGCGACATTTTCATATATGATCATCTAAAGGGCCATTGCCTAGTCTTGTTACATCTTCGGGAGTATTGGGTAGGTGCCTTAAATCCAAAGTTTGTGCAAAAGCACATGCTTGGGAGATTTCCTCTCCCACAAGGTGATTATAGATAGTCACATAATCGATCATACCATAGTCAACATCCTCAACATAGTCATCAATGACAATGGCAACAACCACAGTCGTGAGGAAGGCCACCACCAAATCAACCCTATCCTTCCTACCTTGCCGAAACTGCACAAATACTATGTTCAACATCCTATTTCTCTAACTAGTTTTACATCCTCTACTTTTAATGGTCACTATCACTCTTCTGAATACCATCAATTGATGACATCCCCTGAAGGATCACCACCTTACACCTCTTACCATCCATCCTACCCTTGATATTCTCATAATCCATCTCATTATATGCCATCTCCAAGGACACAGGGAGATTTCACACCACAATATTAACAAATGAATGCCAATTGTGTTGCACATGTGTATAGACATGTCAACACTAGTGGGTCTCAACTGCAATGTAGGAAACACCCCTTTTGGAGGAAAGGCCGTAAGCCAAAGCAAACCACGCATGGACCCACCACATCATCCAAGCCAACATAATGCCAATCTAGTGCACCACCTTCCTTTTCACCATCACCATCATTTAAGCCTACACAAGGGCCACCATCCATTGTTACTCCAAGCCTAAATCTGAACAATGAATCTAATAGTATGGGGAGAAAAATAAATTCATGCATATCATATCATGATCAAGGGTGTAATCATGGGCTAGCCATCCATAATGTTAACACACCTCATACCCTAACCCACTATACATTTAACCATCAAGTGTGTGACCAACAATTTTTCTACCCAACCACCACACCACAAACAGACACCTAGTGGCTAGGGTATGGACAGTTCCCAACGTTTCATACATGCATGGATCCTAATTATCCACTTATTAATCCTTGTCATGATCAAATGTTTAGTCATGGGGGTTACCCCCCATTCTAGTCTTCAGGATTCTTAAGTGTTTTTCATCTTCTTGTTTTACAACTTTTTGTTTTGCACATTCTTTATTTTACATCTTCTTGTTTTCATGTTATTAATTTTTTCTAATTTTTTTACACCATCATTAGTACATTTACTATTTCTTGAATATTTTACGCCTTCTTTTATATTTTCTTTTATTTTGGTGTGATTTTCTAACTTTTTATTAATAAGTGCCTGGTACAGTGGTAATGCGTTGATTGATGGTGGTATGTACTATTTCTATTATTTGATTGTTGGTGTCTGGTTTCTGGCTTTGAATTTTTTCATGGATAATTAGGACATGGTTTCTTTTTCATGCAACAGGTAGTGAGTCGACAACATCCACCCATCCACAAACTCTATAGTTTTCCTTGTTTCGGAAATGTGTAGTCTCTTTTTCATTAATAAAACTCTAATAAATTTGTGAGTTTGGTAGTTTCTAGAATTGGGAAGGATTCAAAGGTTTGAATAAGGTGTGGCTTCAAGTGGATTTAGTATTCTTTGTGCCTTTCTATTTACCTAGGTGCATGTGTGTTTTCATGGATTTCTTACCATTCCAATGAATAAAAGGAAGTTGAATCAGTTCTTGCATGGTGTCGTTCTCATTAAAAAGAAAAGATTGAGAAAAAAGAAAAAAATATGAGAATTCAAAGCACATCCCTTGGACAAAATAAATGCATACGTCCTCGCATGGTGTGGTTCTTATAAAAAAAATGATGAGGATTCAAAGCACACCCCTTGGACAAAAATAAGTGCACGTATCTTTACATGGTGTGGTTTCCATTTCAAAAAAAAAGAAAAAACAATGAGAATTCAAAGCACACCCTTTAGACAAAATAAATAGGCTACAAGCACTAGATATGGGACTAGTCCCCTCTAAATAAGGTCCTTCCTCACTTCCTACTTCTCTTTTCTTCTCTAATAAGGAATGGTGGTTGTTCTGTGGGAGCACTCTTGTGTCTCAAGGGATGGATTGGTCTTAGAATGTCAATGTGAAGTCACTAAATGTGGTTGGTTTTGGTCTGGACTAAGGATGGATCCTATTAAGTCATTTAACCACAAAATCCACAAGGGACTTCATGTGACCTTAATTAGGAACTCCATTCCACACTCTCTCATCCATCTATGCTTTCCATGTCTTACCTCACTGCTGGTTTCATGTTCTTAATTCGATTTCTTGGTTTGATGTGTTGGGATTCTTAGTTAGTTTCTTCCAAGATTTTATGCTTAACCTTCCATAACCATTAATCATCCATGAAGTCCACGGACTCCTTGGTTTGAAGTTATGAAAGGGCATAAAAGGCCTGTGCCTACTTTGGGAAGGACCCACTTGCATATCTTTTGGTTGGATTAGTTAAGTTCTTTACCCTTATACACTCTTACAATCAAATCCTTTTATTTACCCCATCAATAACATCCAATTGTGCACATCTTCACAACATTTTTCAATGAACTTTTCTTTTTATTGTTGGGAATTCTTACACCCTCTTCAAATATTTTCTTATGTCAAAATTTTTCAACTTTAATGAACCTCTTATCTATTTTATCCTATTTTTCAAAAGGAATCAGTCTACCACAATCACAACCTAGCTAAGTGTAACCACTGAAGAGACAAGGTATTTAATAGCTATGTGTTACACATGACATACTAATTCACAATTTTGTTGTGATTGCAGTGGGAAGCATGGATTGGAAGTAGGACTATCTTCACCAAGGATGATGCAGTAGCACCTTGTGATGAGGACCATTCATGATCATTGGATCTTCTATCTCTCTCTCTTCAGCTGCCAAGAGGTGTTGGATATCAATTTTTTTCTAGGGCGTTCACTTCTCTTATCATGAACACCCAATTTTGTAAAGCTTTTAATTCCATACACTTGGGCACTCAGAGTCTGTTTGTTTCATTTGAGTCAATTGTTTGTTAGTCAATAATCCCATACCTACCCAATATATTTTTGTAAGGAACTTATTCCTTCTCTTCTACACTCAAGGACAAGTTTTCATTCAATCATGGGGGTATGATGAAACACATTTTGTAGTCACTGCGACGTCCAGTATTTGATATCAAGGTTGCAACATCAGGTGCATGATGTCGGTATGATGACACACATTTTGCAGTCATCGTGACGTCGAGTATGTAACATCAGGGTCTTGATGTGACGTCAAGTATCTGACATCAGGGGGTTATACACTGGCCTATAAATATAGCGCCTCGGCTCTTGATTTGAATTAGTTTTTGAATCAGTTTTTACAGTTTCTAGTCAAAGTAGCGAAACTCTTGCAGTTTATTTTCTTCAAAGTTAGAATATTTTCTGAGTGCTTGCAAAAGGAGTCTAGTGTGTATGGTTCTTTATTCAAACATTGATGTACCTAAGTGCAGCAGTGTGGCGGGAATAAAAACAAACTCTTTTGATAATCCTTGTAGCATTGAGAATAGATTAATGTTTCCTTTAATGCACTTTACTTTAATGCATTTCAATTAAGTAATTAATTTCCAGTTGTTAATGAACATGAGCACGAACACTTCGAGCATACATATAGTGCTTAGTAACCTAGTAATGCTTAATTTTTGGTAGCTCAGTAGCATTATATGTGTTTAGGAAAGTGAGATGGCTACATGTTTAGGCTAGTTAGACAATAGAGTAATTAGATATCGAATTCCTCTACCTTTCATTTTTATTGTTGGTGATTAATCTTATAAAATATAAAATACTAAAAATCATATGCCTCACTCTGGACTAAACCACATGTGATAAAGCTACCACTAGTCCAAGTGGGAAGACAGTGAACTATGATCAAGGCATAGCGATCTAGATGCCACAACTAGTCCCATCCATGGAATTTGACTGGATCATGCATGAACGCTTGTGATTCATATGGTTGGGTGTAGGGGTACCTCATCGCTCATCAACCATTCATAATCATTCCCAAGCACTTCCACTTTGTTTTTGGAAATTTCAAGAAAACTAACAAAAAAATCCAAAAAATTTTGTAAGTGTTGCTGATGCTAATGTTGATCCCAACATCAACATTAATGTCACTATTGAAAACACCATCACTAGGATCTCTGAACCTTACCAAATCTACATTCTGACATGCGCCTTTGGTCCTTATGTCCTAGGTGGCTCATCAATAATGATTTTGGTACTCCAAGCTTCAGAAAAGAGCACTTTTTAACCATTTTCTTAACACTTCATAAATCAACATTTTTAGTCTAAGGATGAACAATTGACAAGTTTAGGACTTGCTCCATCACCTTCAAAGGCATTTCAAACCTATGCAAACTTTTAGGTTATGACATTAGGAATAAGAGAAATGATATGTAATTATAGAAGACATCCAAACTATGGTTGATGTAGAAAATGATGTCAAACATCAAAAGTAAAATTGATGCTGGATGTTGAACAAAAAATTGACATTGTATGTTGAAGACAAAGTGCTAAAGAAGTTGAAGTTAGAAACACTGCAGGAGACGATGCTAGACATTGAAACTAAAGACTGAAAATATCATGCACAACAATGTTGCAATTGATGTGAGATGTCATCATTGATGAATGTTGAAGATTAGAAATAACATGGTTGATGATGAAAAATCTCAATCTAGATTGCTAAAGATGGCTTTGAGTTGAAAATCCATAAAATAAACCAAAAAGTCTAATTTATGTAGAAAGAAACAAAAGTGGACATAACATTACTTCCTCTTGATGGATGTAATTGAAAAGCTAAAGGAGAATCCATCAAGAAAAGATACAAGTTGCAAGGTACCTATAAGAGGATTTTAAAAAAGCGAGAAAAATAGGAGAAATTTTGGGATATACGGTGGAGTGTTATGCCACAAAATTGGGGTGTGGGTAGACCCCAGAAAGCACAAATAAAAATGTTAGTGAAACACTCTTTAATTCACTTAATTCTCTTAATCACACCCTTACCAGAGTAAAGTAGAACCACTCATTTGGCCTTACCAATTTAGAGCATGAAAAGATAAATAAATAAATAAACATAGGAAGATGGCTAGAATTGAAAATAGAAAGCAATAAAATAAGGGAAAAACATGTTAGGCACATCGCTAATATACCAATGATTGGATGTTGTGTTGCAAAGTAGGACATGGCTAGATCCCTAAAATCCACCTCTTTCTTACCTCACTCATATAAATATTCACACTCCTTACATTACTCTACACTCAACACTTCCTCACAGCATCAAGGAAAAGATACTTCTTTGGCCTCACTAATGTTAAATATAAAAAGGAATGGAAATAGATGAGGAGAGAGGATGAGAGGAGAAGAGAGAAATATAGTACATGAGAGTAAAAATTGTAGTATATAAAAACAAAAAGTAAAAAGAAATGGAAAAAAATAAAATATCACCCATACACTTGTCATGAGGATAGCGCTATGCCATAGAAGTGGGGCGAAGCTAAATCCTACACACTGTATCATTGAAAAGATGTCATATATACTATCAAAGTAACCCCTCCTTGTCTCACTCAATAATACACTTAGTCAAACTCTTACATAAAGTAATGAAATATTAAGTCACTTAAAAACCTCATTAATTGTGCTAAGCACAAAGAGTAGAATGGGATAGATAGCATGGGGAAATATGAAGAAAATATGTTAAGAAATAATAGAACATGAGATAGAAAGGGAGAAAAGTAAGCAAAATAGTGCAAAATAAAATATGGTTTAGAGTAAACCTGTTATCCCAATGTAACACATATCTCATCATAGTATTAAAGAGGTGACCATTGAGAGAACACACATTCAATCTCAAACAATTAGTAGGTTGGATGCTATAAATTAGCTACATTTAGTAGCGCTTTAGAAAGCTTCTACTAATAGTGTCTAAAAACTAATGTTCTTCTAAATCAAATAGAATACAGACACTATTTTGTAGAGATTGAACCACCAAAAAAGGATCCTACAAATTGAAGGAGTACTTTGGGTCTCTAGAGTTTGGAAAATGATGAAGGACTAGAATGCCTTCATGAATATCTCTAATTTTGACATGTTTAGAGTGACAACGTTGGATGTCTACTTGATATCCATGTAGATGATGAAGAGCAGCTTACCATTATTCTTCTAGAAGATCCAACTCAATACATTACATGCCATTATTATCTTAATCTAAATATCAATCATGGAGAGTAACATGAAAAGATGAAATATGGAATTAAAATAGTAAGATTACCATAGAATCATAAGTTAGAAAATGCAGAGTATGACTAGTAGCTGTATGAAATGTGGTATAGTAGACCAAAAGAGGTAGAAAGAAACAATCTAGTGTCCTTCTAAGGTGAACTTCAAGCCCCCACTGTGCCAACACTTGGCGAGTTTAATGTTTGCATATAGCATTGATGACAAAGGTCTTTTGATGTCATTGTTAAAGATCAGGGAGGAAGTAACTTCTTCAATGTCAGTTTTATGCATCATTCGTGTTTGACGTAGAGAGTCATATAATTTTTTGTAAACATCAAGTATGAATGACATTAAGAAATAATGCACAATATCAAATGTTATGATGCATGCTAATTACAATATCTTTTTAAGATAATATTGTCATTTTCTATCAACCATCATTATGCATCATGATAGTTATGAAAATGACATAATATATAAACGTTGTGTAACCATTCACTATCTTCCATTATTTGATAATAGTAAACAATAAAAATGAAAGGATGAAAAAGTATCAAATAGGTACTAGTAGATGTCTACCACCTAGAGAAAGTGGCAAACAAGACTAGTGATATGTTTCAAAGCTCATGTATCTAATGTTCGTATACTAGCAATGAACCTTTGAGCACTTGCTTGAAAAAAATAAGGGAAAACATTTTCCTTAGTAGAGGGTATGTCAAGTTCTCCAAAGCCTAGGTTAATAAACTCAATATTAAAGATAGACTCATTAATAAGGTCTATCAAGTCTTTAGTATCAACATAATTCTTACAAGGAGAGGTAATTATAGATTTACCTATAGGTTTAATCTTAATATCAGCTAATTGACCACTAAGTTGATGAGGTTATGCTTCACGATCTAAGCGAGAGACAGTTGGGATTTATGTATCAGTTGAGATGATTATTTTGTAGTTTTAGAGGAAAAAGTAAATCTCATAATGTATAGGAGATGATATTGCATGATGCCAAGCTAGCCAAGGATGTTCTAGTATTCCATTCACATCAAGATATTCACGTATGACCATGAAAAGGGTTTCAAATGATATAGAACCACCTACCATAAACAATAAATTAATGAAATCTATAACTTCTACTCATGTACCATTAAAGAAAATGATATCAGTACAAGTTTCATTGAAGGTTACCTAATCATTGAGACTAAGCTACTTGATAATAGCTCATGTGATCATGTTAGATTTGATGCCATCATCAACATGTATTAGTGAAAACGAAATGTCAAATGATACTTTGTAGTAATATAAAGAGGTAGCTAATAAATATCCCGTATTTAAATTAGTCTTAATGTTCTCACCATGGAATTCATACTATCTAATCCATAATGAGAAAATTGAAGGAAGGATGATATACTCTTTGTTTGAGCTAGAATGTTATTTGGAACCATAATTCTCTTAAGAATATCAAATAGAGCAGCATGATGTTTTTTGTAGCTTGCTATGAGGGTGTACAAGGATAAGTTAGTTCCTTTTGAACAGACAATAGTGGTCGTTTACTATAGGACCTTATTATCCTTTGATTGAGATGATCTGGAGTAGGTGCCACTGTGACTAGCCATATAGGATTAGATGAAGGTAAAAGGCTACTTGAAGAAACTAGTTATTGATGTGGTTGGAAGGAAACCTTCTTTGATGTTTTACAAGATTTCTTAAGTGCATTAGTAACTTTTTCCTTATGTTTATTTGTTTGTGACTCGTTGGCCTACTGGCTATAGGTAAGAATTTTTACTTGAGGTGATAAAAAGGGACAATTAGATGTTTGAGATATAGTAGGTGAATAGGTATTTTGGATTTTAACATGGTATGGAACAAGATGGAATCGCAAGGATGGATAAGTTGAGTAATGGAAGTAGAATGAAGGGGATGGGTAATAGTATGAGATATAGCTAGGTTTTGGTTAGTTGGAGCAACATGGATGTAATAGGAAGATGAGGAAGGGTGATTTGGCTTCGATGAAATGATGGTCCAATTAGACTAATGAATAACATAAGGCTTTAAAGATTATGGAGGAGATTGTTGATAATCTTGATAGTTAGACTAATGAATGACATAAAACTCCTTAGGTGGGAAGCTATAAACTTTGTATTTTGGCTTGAAAACTAAAATAGTGTTTCTAGCTCCCAAGGTGATGAGAGTGGTTACTCTAGCGGTTTATTCTAATTATTAGAGTAGTTACTCTAGCGACTTATTCTAATTATTAGAGCAGTTACTCTAGCAGTTTATTCTAATTATTAGAGCAATTACTCTAGTGGTTTATTCTAATTATTAGAGTGGTTACTCTAATTATTAGAGTAGTTGCTCCCAAGCCTATAAATGCAGTGCCCAAACACACAATTGGGAAAGGAAGTCAAGTAGCGAAGCTCTTGTAGTCTATTTGAAAGTTAGAGTATTTTCAAAGTGCCTGCAGCAGGAGGTCTAAGTGTGGATGGATCTTTATTTGAGCATTATGTACCTGAGCACACCTTGTGTATGGCAATAAAGAAGAGCTTTTTGATTCATCCTTGCAACACTTGAGATTTGTTTTCTTACGCATTTCTTTTATTTTATTTTCTTATGCATTTATTTTATTTTATTTTATTTTATGCACTTTACATTTATGATATTAATTCATTTTGATCAATTAAGCAAATCATTAAATTACATAGTACGATCACTTCGAACATGCGTGTAACACTTGGTAACCCAATAATGATTAGTGTTTGGTAATCCCACTAGTGTTGCACTGGTTTAGGATGTGTACGGCAAGTGAGAACAGATACTGATGTTAGGATTAGTTAAAGTCTAGTTAATCATGAGTTAAGTTAAATTAGTCACTTATTTATCTCTCTCTCCTCCCTTATTAGCAGCAGGACATAAAAACATAAAAGCCATAAAAATCATATGCCTCAAGCTTACTTAACCATACAATCGTGACATACAAATAAGTTTAGGAAGACAACAATCAACCAAACCATCCTTGTTCCACAAGGACACATAAGAACTTATTCCTTGGAATTCAACTAGATCGTGCGTGAAATGCTCGTATTCGTATGGTTGAGCGTAGGGGTACCTCACAGCTCATCATTGGCGCCATTGCCGAGGACTTAGTTGTTTGTGCGCTAATTAGAACATAGGAAATCATTCACATCGTTGGAACGAACCCTTAGGATTGGTTAAGAAAATAATAAACAAGAATACATTGCACACTGAACAGACAAGTATGTCTTCTTCTTCGTACGAAAGCACCTCACTGCCTAGGTCTAAAATAGGAAACATTCGGTGGCGTAATACACATGACATTGATCCACCAGTCCCTCAACAAGTTTGAGTGGCATAGATTCATCCCGATGAGTATATACCAAACTTCACCTTTATCCTCCATCAAGACGAACAACTATGTTAGCGAGACTTAGAAGGTAACATAGTGTTACCTCCCAATCATTCCGTCCCAAGCATGCTTCTTCATGCTCTCACACGAATTGGCATGCCGCACTTACATGCAAAATACATTGTGCAAGACCATGACTCGAGGGAATACTGTTCCATAGAGGCACAATGTCAAAGGGACTTGCAACAGGAGAGACATCATAAGTCTTTGAAGGGTAAGTGGTCCCAAGATGCCCCACATGTCTTAAGCGAAATTGAGGGTGGTGAACCTACCTCAGGCAGTCGCCCACACAACAATGTTCCTCCCCTTGACTTTGGCCAACAGGTCGTGTATCAGAACCTTCATTCCACTATTCATAACCTAGGTTATGATACCCATGGGCACAAAGGATCTAAAAAAGGAATCCAGACACATGAGAAAGGTGGACATTCTGATCTCAATCGCCATCAAGGCCATGACCATTGAAGAGAAGGTAGTAAACACCGTCATGGTGACGATTCTCCTTCTTCTTCACCTTCATTATCTCCTTCAACTTGTCCTTCAATATCCGAATGCAATCATAAAGAAAAAGACCATGGAAATAAAGGTAGGCAAAGTGGAAGTCATAGACGAAATAGCTAGGAAAGGGGACGAGGGCACTCTAGAGAGTCACGACATAGAAGAAGGGAGAGTAGGGAACAACGTAGGCATCATAGACACCATGGATGAGATGATCATGATGAACCCCTCCTCACTACTTGAAGTATGTTAGACATAACTGAGGCTGTTAGAATTCCTACAAGGCATTAGAAAGATAGTAGGATCAAGAGATTAGATATAAACAACATCCCACGATTTGAAGGAGGATACAACACTAATCCTCAAAATCATTTACAAGCATTCTATGATGTGTGTGCCTTACAGAACATAGAGAACAAATGGCAAAAACTTAAGTTTTTCCCACGGACATTAGTTAAAGAAGCAGAAAGTTGGTACTAGTCTTTAGAACCAGAATCGATTCGTAGGTCGAGTACTATGTTAGAACTATTTAATGACAACCAAATATACTCCTGAGTGTCTAACTTGCGAAAGAAAATCCAAGGCTGGAAATAAGGAGGACATGAACCCTTGGATGCTGCCATGGGCCGATACTATGCACTGTTACATTATTGTCCTAACCATGGTTATTCGCAAAGGGATCAACTGCACCATATCATGGATGGGCTTAGGCATGAAATGAGAAGAACCCTTGGGACTTATGCCCCAGGGAGACTATTCGAGCTTAGGTCGCATCAAATTCAAAGACTATTGGAGCAAGTTGATAAGGAATAAGGTGAGCTATGGAAGAGAGAAAATGTGGAAGAGTATAATCGAGATCCTTCCCTTCGGAAGAGGGGAGTAAGATTTTGTAAGGATGAAGAAGAGTCACCACTCGAAGAGATGGTGAATAGGAAAACTTTGTCTATCCAAAAGATGACATCAAAAGTTCTGGTAAAGGTAGACCAAATGTGGGATTCCCTAGACAATAGATTTCAAACTGTTCTTAAAATAGTAGAGGATTTTAGAGAGCAAGGTAGTGATCATGAAAAAATAAAAAAGAGAGAAGCTGAACATGCACATAGCAAGGGTAAGGGAAATGTTTCCATCATTGAAGAGATTGTGGAGTTGGAAATAGACAATGATAGTGGATGTGAAATATGTCAATATGACCATCCTAAGGGATGTTTCCTTGTAATATCACATCTGCAGAAGGCTGGGGTGTATGCACTCAACCCATGATTAAAAAAGAGGCAAACACCCCGAAGGTCACCTTATCCTCAAGGTAACCCAAGATAGTTCCAGGAACCCTTAACGTATTATCCCAATGGAACTCCACGACAACGAATTAAGCAATATCAATAGTGGAAATACCCACAATCATGGGAAATTCCACCACCAAGGCAACAGTATCCTTACCGGAAACCTGACCCGTATGGATATTACATGCAATAGCCAGTCTCTCCACATGATTCTACTAGTCACGGTACTCCTCAACCTCACTACCAAGCTCATGAGTATTATGGGACTCCCTCTTCTAGGGGCGATATCCCACAAACATATCATCCTTCTCATCCGACTGCATCTCTTCCACCAATAGCCCCACTACCACCTGCTTCAGCTATGTAGGGTAAAATCCCTACCCAGCCGCAGCAATGTAATGCCACAAGGGTTGTTAACTCTCAACCTATTGTTGGTTCCAACAACCACATGAAGAAAAGACCTTTCTTTAGAACCAACAGACCAACCAAGCCCTTGCAATCACAAGCGGTTGATTCCTTAGATGCCTTAGTATCAATCAAAACTTCAGAGCCCCCTTCAACCCAATCACCACACTCAATTCATATGGTCATGCTAACACATGCCATTACCAATTAGATTGAAGCTGGCCACCTTCCCAGGAAATTCTTTGGTCCTGGGAGTCCTCTAATATACTTACATATCACTAAAAATGCATCGTGCAAGGCTATTTTGGATTCAGGTTCCGATGTCAACTTGATTTCTCAAAAAATGTACAAGGCCTGGAACCTGCATCCATTGAAAAAGAGGAATATTCATCTAGAGTTGGCCAACCAGTCCATCACTGTTCCATTGGGACTGGTGGAAGACATTGTTACCACTATTTATGGGTGATCATACCCAATTGACTTCTTAGTGATTTAGGTAAACAACGATAAGGGGGACTTCCCAATCATAATGGGAAGAGCATGGCTAAGCACCATCGATGCACGCCTAGGAATCCATGATCTTTCCCTAGAAATATCAAAGAAAAATACATTCAGAAAGATCAAGAAGAAGAAAGTTCCATGCATCACATATAGTGACACAAGGTGTAATTGCGTGCAGAGGTCATGGTTTTTGCAAAGTTTAGCATTGCCTGCATGCAATCAGCATGCACAAGTGATTAACATACAAAGATGCCTATATGTAGCAGCCACACGACAGGAAGACACCCAGTGGCTAACAGCTGATCAAGAAAGCAGTTCACTCATATGCATGGAACTAATTGAGGGTTTGATTTATGCTTACATTAATAGCATAGACGCATTAGAGAAAGTCCACCACCAACTTCCAAGTCTTAACCTTGAAAATATCAACTGGGGGAAGTTGGAAATCCCTGAGAAATTTAAGCAAGAGCCCCTCGAGCTAAAACCATTACCCATTGGTATGGAACACATGTTCCTTAAAAATAGAAAATTGGTAATTATCAATGCTAAGCTTGCTCCTCAACAAAAAGAATAACTGCTAAAGATAATAAATAAATGGTTGGAAGCCTTCGCTTGGTCATATCCCGAATTAACTGGAATAGATCCTCGGATATGCCAACATAGAATTTACACTGACCCCTCCATGAAGCCTTGACGACAACCTTAGAGGCGATTAAACCCTAAGCTAAAGCAAGTAGGTAAGGAAGAAATTGAACAGCTTCTCAAGGCTGGGTTCATATACCCCATTGCTGATAGCGAATGGGTTAGCCCCTTAGTTATTATGCCAAAATGGGAGGCAAATGGAGGGTGTGCATAGATTTTAGGCTACTAAATATGGAAACATTCAAAGATCACTTTCCATTACCATTTCTCGACCAAGTCTTAGACACCATCGCAGGGCATCGCTATTACAGTTTTCTAGATGGATATAGTGGATATAATCAAATACAAATAGCCCAAGAAGACCAAGCCAAGACTATGTTCACTAGTTCTTGGGGAACATTTGCATACAAACAGATGTCGTTTGGCTTGTGCAATGCCCTTGCAACATTTGAACAACTACTTCTAAGCATCTTCCAATAGCAGATAGCAAATGGTGTAGAAGTCTTTATGGATGATTTCTCCACCTATGGAGAAAACTTTGATCAAGCCTTGGACTGATTAGAGCAAGTGTTAAAAAGATGTGTAGAAACCAATTTCAGGCTCAATTGGCAGAAAAGCCATTTGATGGTCCAAGAAGGCATAGTACTAGGGCACAAAATCAAACACACATAGATAGAGGTAGACCTCGAGAAAATCAAAGTTATCCAAGGAATTACCCATCAACTGAAAATTGTCAAAGATATTTGGTTATTGCTTGGACACACTAGCTACTATAGGAGATTTATTGAGAACTTTTCAAAGGTTGCCAAACCATTAGTGGAATTAATGAAAAAGGACATACCTTTCGAGTGGACCAGGGAATGCAAATTAGCTTTCCAAACTCTAAAAAAAAAGGCTAGTAGAAACACCCATTCTACAAGCTCCTGATTGGACCAAACCATTCCATATCATGACTGATGCGTCCAAATATACTTTAGGAGCCGTACTTACATAGTTAGATGACAAGAAGCATCCTTATTACATCCACTGTGCAAGTAGAAGTATCGTTGGTGCACAACTTAACTACACTACCACAGAGAAAGAATTAATGGTTGTAGTGTTTGCACTAGAAAAGTTTAGACACTATGTATTGGAATATAAAGTATATATACATATAGATCATAGTGTAATCTAGTTCCTCATGAATAAGCCAATGGTAAGCCCTCGTATCATACGATGGCTTGTAATCTTACAAGAGTTTGATCTTACGATGATCGATCATAAAGGCACCGAGAATGTAGTTGCTAATCATTTATCTTCGTTGCGATGGGACAACAAAGAGGATGAGTATCCAATTTTTGATCATTTCCCTAATGAATTCCTCTTTGCTGGTGTAGTGAATAATTAATCACCCACAGAGATAAACTGGTACAATAGCATTCTTACCTATCTCCTCACCCAACAAACACCACAAGAGTTAAACCTTAAGAAGAAATAATAGTTTCTTCACTGAGCCAAGTACTTTTTGAAGATCAATCGGCAACTTTACAAAGTGTGTCCTGATGGCTTGATTTGATGGTNATTTCATCTAGTCTTGTGGGTGTTGTCAACATGATGGGGGGGAATGAGTACTAGAATGGAGGGTCCACAATAATTGATTCAACCGTTAGAACCCTTCGACATTTGGGGAATTAGTTTTATGGAGCCGATTACACCAATGTCCAATGGAAAAGCTTATATTATTGTTGCCATGGATTACCTAAAAAATGGGTTGAAGAAACTATTTTTAAGGATTGTACATCATTTACAGCTGCATGATCTATTCAACAACAAATCATAAACAGGTTTGGTGTGCCTCGTGCACTTATTTCAAATAATGGTACCCACTTTACAGGTGCAACTTTTCGAAAATTAATGCAACGCTTAGGGGTTGAGCATAAATTGACTACACCATACCACCCCCAAGTGAACAGTCAAGAAGAAGTTACCAACAGGGAGATTATGAAGATATTGACAAGAACCATTAGCAAGTTTAGGCGAGATTGGAGCACTAAACTGAACGATGCTCTTTGGGCATACCGCTCCACATGGAAACTCCCTACAGGCTACACTCGCTATGAGTTAGTGTACGGGAAATTACCAACGCTTCCCATTCAAACTGAGCTCTTTACACTATCCATGACATGTGACCTCAACCTTGACCTTGATCTAGCATAGAAACAATGGTTTGTAACCCTTAACTTGCTAGATGAAAACCGATTAGCTGCCCTGTCATCTAACGAATTGCACAAGGCCTTCAATAAACAACGTCATGACCTAAGAATTATGAAAGTTAAATATCATCTAGGAGATAAGGTTCTCTAGTGGAATCCCACACATGTGCCACACCATACTAAATTTTAAACACTATGAAAAGGACCTTATATTATTTACGCAACTTTTTCTTCAGGGTCCATGACAATATACAAACCTGAGAGCCCAGACAAGAAACTGTCGGTCAATATGCAACAAACCAAATCTTTTCATGAGCTTAGGATAGCCAGTACACATGCTACCTCTGTTAGTGGACAACCTTGCTCACTATTTTGAATCTCCTCCTTCCAACTCAGTCATGGAGGAGATGGCTAGCTATGCTAACCATTCTAGGTCCTCAGTTCTATTTGAATTTTTTTTTTACAAATTTTTCCAACTTTTCTTTTCTTTGTTTTACACCATTGTTCATATTTTTACTATTTTTTTGATTGCTTGATTTACTTTTATTCGTCATCCAATAAGTGCTCATGATGGTGGATTGAATTATATCATATTGATTGCTAATCTGTGATTTTTACCTTTGAATTATGATGTTGATATTAAGGTATGGTTCTTTTGGTAAAATAGGCAATGAGTCCACACCGTCCACTCATCCATACAACTTTATGGTCTCCTTTGGCTTGGAACTATACAGTCCCTCTTTTTCTAAGTAAACTTGTTAATGAATTGGTGGCTGGGTACTTTTCAAACCAAGGAAAGACTTAAAGGATGAAAAGGGTGTGACTTTAAGGGGATTTGATGCATTCTTGCTGGCCATTCTCTTAAATGCTTGTTTCTTGGGTTTTTTGCCATTCTGACATTGTTCAAAAATCAGGAAGCTAAGTGAATAAAAATAAGTCTTTGCATGGTGTGGTTCTCATGAAAAAAAATAAAAGAGAGAGAGAGAGAGAAAGGTGAGAATTCAAAGCACATCCCTTAGACATAATAAAGCAATATGGGCTATAAGCCCTGGTTATGACACTGGAAAGACATGTTACCCATGCCTGAAGGTTCCCTCTAACTAAGGCCCTTTCTCGCTTCCCGCTTCTCCATCTCACTCTCCTTGGGATGGTGGTCACTCTTTGTGGAAGCATTCTTGTTGCCTCAAGAGGATGGATTGGCCAAGTGTATTGATGCGAGGTCACTGGATGTGGTTTGTTTGAGTCTGGATTTGGGATGAGTTTTACTCAGTCACATTAACCATGAAATACACAAGGGACTTTACACAACCTTGTTCTTGGGATTCCATTTCATTCTCTCCTCTCCATCTTTCTTCCCATTTTTCCACCTCATTGCTAGTTTTATCATTACTCCGTTTCTAGGTTGATGCATTGTTTTTCTTTGGTGAATTCTTGTGGGTAAGTTTTTAACTATTGCTTCCAAATGACATTCCTAGAGCCTACGAACTCTTTGGTTTGTTGATTTGTCAGGGCATAAAGGGCATTAGCCTACTTTGGGGAGGACCCACTAGCATTTCTTTTTGGTGTAATTATTAAGTTCTTTTCCTTAAACATTTCTTGTAATCAATCATCTCTTATTTCATCCCCATCCATGACATCCATTTTATTGGTGTTGTTATTGTTATTTTTTCCCATCTTTCTTATTCCTCATATTTTTCCATCTTATAGCTACCAGATGTTCGCTCTTAGTTGTGGGGGCCCTAGCACAAATACTTCAATTTTCTCCATTTTACTATTTACCTAACCTCCACACCTTGGGTAGTCACCTGTGATAAGTCTTCGAACCAATTTCTGCCATAACCACAACTCAACCAATGCGCTTCATATCGAGGCAAGGTATCAATTGCATTATGGTTTATCTATCCTTGCTCATTTGTGACTGTGTTGTGTGTGCAGATGGTGATCATACAAACAATGGACTGGGCTTGGAGGAAGCACTCAGGATGGACCAGAACTAGAGCATTTATGAAAGGAGCAAGTCTGGTGGCGTGGCTATGGATAAACAACGAAAGGCGCAATCTTCGCATTGGTGGCAACACACTTCATTTTCTTTCTCTCTCTTTCTCTACAAGTTGCCAAATAAAGGCTTGGATTTCATTTATGTACAAGTGTTCACCACAATGTTGTAATATGCTTATTGATTCGTCACTGGGCACATTGAATCTGTCATCCCATTCCACCGTCAGTTGTCAATTAGTCAATAATCCCATACCTTCCCAATATTTTNCCTATAAATATAGTGCCCAGGCGCACAAATGGGAAAGGAAGTCTTTTAGCATTCAAGTAGCGAAACTCTTGTAGTTTGTTTAAAAGTTAGAGTATTTTCCAAGTGCCCGCAATAGGAGGTCTAAGTGTGGATGGATCTTTATTCGAGCATTGTGTACCTGAGCACATCTTGTGTACGAAAATAAAGACAAGCTCTTTGATTCATCCTTGCAACACTTGAGATTTGTTTCCTTATGCATTTATTTTATTTTATTTTCTTATGCATTTATTTTATTATATGGACTTTACATTTATGTTATTAGTGCAACAATTCATTTTGATCAATTAAGAAAATCATTAAATTACATAGTACAATCACTTCAAACATGCATGTAACACTTGGTAACCTAGTAACGATTAGCATTTGGTAATCCCAGTAGTGTTGCGTTGGTTCAGGATGTGTACAGCAAGTGAGAACGGATATTGATGTTAGGATTAGTTAAAGCCTAGTTAATCAGTAGTTCAGTTAGATTATTCACTTAGTTATCTCTCTCTCTTCCCTTATTAGCAACAGGACATAAAAACATAAAATCCATAAAAATCATATGCCTCAAGCTTACTTAACCATACAATTGTGACATACAAGTAAGTTTGGAAAGACAACGATCAACCAACCCGTCCTTGTTCCACAAGGGCGCATAAGCACTTAGTCCTTGGAATTTGACTGGATCGTGCATGAAACGCTCATATTCGTATGGTTGAGCATAGGGGTACCTCGCCACTCATCATAAGGGATTCTAAAATACCTTTAGTTGCTGATTGTTCGAATGCATAGTGGATGGCTCAATTGCCACTACCATCATGCCCTTATCTATGAGATCCTGAATGTTATTCTTCATAGTCCTATAATTATCCATATCATGTTCAACAATCTCATGATAATAGTAGTACTTCTAGTAGTCATATTGCTTAGGCACCTCAGGGTCATCTTCTTGTCTTTGAGAAGATTCATTGCAAAGTTGAATGTGGTGGTAGCATACTCTTGCCTGATTAGATACCTTTTCTCCTCTTAAGATGATCATTCCTAAGAAGATTTTAAGCAGAGAATACCTCATGGATATTTTAGGGTATGATCTCTACTCCTTTGAGGTCTACATTGTTGGTTTAAAAAAAAGTAGTTGAGGGAGTATTGTTTTGTCTCTTAGAAAAAGATGAGACACCTTGAGAAGTTGGTTGTCCCTTCTCTTATTTCACAACCTTGAGAAGTTGGTTGTCCCTTCTCTTATTTCACAACCTTGTTAGCTTTGTTATGAATTGACAGGAATTTTTTATCACTATGTTGAATAGTAGCTTCTTCAAAGCATCTAGTAGCTAGGAAAGCATCATTCAAAGAATTAGACTTAGGATAAGTCATCCTCTTTTGAATGTAGTTGATAGTCTCAATTTTGAAAATATTTTGTAAGTGGCATTCCTCCCAATGATACAATAACTTGATTGATGTCATTATCCATCTAGAAATGAACTTGTCAATAGAATTAGTTAAAGCTTGCTTGATAACTATGAATAACATAATTCTGTGCTTTGAGGAACATTAAACTTGAAATGTTTAATGAAAGTTACTAGCAATTGTTCTAGAGAGGTAATATAGCTATGAATAACATAATGCTTGTGCTTTGAGGAATATTAAACTTGAAATGTTTAATGAAAGTTACCAACAATTGTTCTAGAGAGGTAATAGAACCATGAAGCAATGATCTATACCATTCTAAAGCTCTTCTAAAAAGAGAGGTAGAAAAACATCACAACACAATGGGATGGTAAGGGATCATAAGCATGCATTTATTCTTGAATGTAACCATATGATTTATGGAATTCCCTATTTTTCCATTGTACTTTATGAAGGATGGAAATGGAACTCCCTTAGATAAGATCGATAAGGGAACAACAGAGCTTATAGGATCATTTATGACCTAATCCAAGGAAATAAAAGAATTTCCTTGCATAATGAGTGGCTTAGTTGCTTTATCTTTAGTTCTTTGGAGATGAAGCATAACATTGTTAAGTAATGCTAATAGCTATAAATCTATTCTAGGAAAGTAAGGGATAGGTTGAGTTGTAGTAGCAGGTAATGATTTCAAAGAGGAATGTATGTACAGAATGAATCTGGATGTAGTGAAAGTAGGTATGCCTAACAAAATAGAGTAGGAAGGAGATGAGTGGTAGGGTATTCCAACACTTTACCATACAAGTCACAAGCATTTATGTGTGACCAGATCTTAATCCATGGATAGACAATGTAAGTATGTTAGTGGTTGATAGTTGGTTTGTGATCGTTGTCTTCTCACCTTGAACTAGTGAAGTGCAAGTATTATGGTTTAACTCTTAGTGAGGTATGATAGCATGATGTTGTAGGCTCAAATTACTCTTAAGTGTATCCAGAATGAAAATGAGAGTAAGATCTAAAGTGACAACAAAAATGTAAATCTAACTTATCTTATGCGATAAGCATCCATTCCTAGTTTGCTCTACACGTCTTGGGCTCATATAACTATTACTAGGATCACCAAGTAAATTCATTACTGAGTGAATCGAGTAAAGTAACTACTAGGTTACCAAATGATTACACTTAATGTTTGAAACTAATCATACTTATTTCGCCTTACTAATGAACATGAGAAAAGTAAAGTACTTATAAAATGTAAAAAACTATATAATTTAACATTTTAAAAAATGAAAATTAAACTAAGTAAAGAAAATAACTAAGTAAACATAAAAAAACTAAGTGTAATGCTACAATGGTGAGAAATAGTCTTGATCTTTATTTCCAGCCATGAATTTGTCAAAGTACAATCCACTCAAACAAAGATTCCATACAATTATTTGACACCACATTGTGGGCATTCACTCTATTACTAAGTTAAGTCACAAAAAACAACTACAAGAATTTTTCTAAGGGTTAGAAAAAAGGTGTTTCATTGAGGTGACTATGGATTAGTATTTATAATGCTGACCGTGATCCTCTACATTGCATCAACAATGACGTATGTAGAGCTGTGAAGTTGTAGATATGATATTGTGGCCTATAACAAAAGGATTTTATCATACACCCATGATTAATTGGAAACTTTTCCTTGAGTTAAAATGAAAAGGAGGATAAAGTTCCTTATAAAATTGTGAGGTGTATTTAGAATTTAACATGACTACATATATGCAAGGCTACTTTGACTTTGAATGTTGCATTGTAGTTTGAGTGGTGATTTACAAAATTATCATGCATTACTTGATGGACACATATGATAATAAAATAAAACAAAATAAAATAACAAAGCTTGATGTAGCCTTATGTCCTAGGTGGTAGTGGCTCCTCCATCAACTTCTTTCCTTTATCACTAGGCTTCTAAAATTAATATCAGTTAAGTAGGACCTGAAGCTTTTTCTTCTTTGATCTTGAATAATGTACTGTTGAGGTGAATTTTGCAATGTTTGTTGGCATTGGTACTTCCCATGGACATGGCAGTCATGAAATCATCTTTTTTTCTTTTACATACCAAGCTACACATTATCTTCTTTCCTATTTAAATGCCCTAACCACCTTTCTCAATTCTTGATAATATGTCATTCTTTAGGCTAGGTTTGTGGTTACATCCTTTTAATTTTGGTAGTTGGCTTTTACTATTTTAGGTTGAGAGTTTGTGATATGTAGTTTTTATTATGCAGCTTTTTGATCTGCAAATGTCTTTTCATACATGGCATACACTACAACTACTTGTTGTTCTAGTTGATTCCTTAGTCTACCTATTGTGAGCATGGCCAGATTAGCATACCGAAGGTTTGCTAATCCCATGTACTATATAAGGTCTTCAATCTACAGGTTCTTATTCTTTACTTCTACTTGATAGACATGGACAAGGCTATCTAGGATCAGCTACCAACTAGGTGTTTGTGTGGTGATGGAGCTGATTTTGGCTTTAGTCAACTGGATTTCCTTTTTATTAATTTATTTGTACATATCCACCTAGTCTCTAAAGTGTTCCTTGAGTCTTTCATACTTCTTGGCCTCATTTTGTATCATGCTAATTTTAATTTCTAATTTTTGGTAGACGGCACAACCTTCTTCCATTAATAGGGCCCTACTCTCTCTGGCCGATTTTGTCATATCTTGGTTGACTTTGGAAAATTGTTCTCTTAACTAATGGATTCTTTCTTTGAGAACATTATTTTGTTTCTCTATATCTATTAATCTTTTATTTTTAGTAGGAATTTTTTCTTTTTCTTCTTCAAGGGTTGCTATTGCTTTGGCATGTACATACGTCTATGCTTCAACCACTAAGGCATTCCCTGTTGCCTTCTCTTTCTCCATCTCCACTTAAATGTTTTAGCTATGAGGTGGGTGACTTGTTCAGTTTTAAATTTATCTAACTAGTCTAGTGCTATGTACTACATAGGGTCTCTTCTTTCTACTTTTAAGGTTGTTAATTCAACTTACAACCTCTGCACTTCATTCTTTGTATACTTGGCTCTTGTTTCTACCATTATTAGCTTGCCCTTTGTTGGGATGAAATTTGACTGGACTACAATAATATCATTGGGATATCAAAAATATTTTGCATTACTTGGCCTATTTGTAGTAGTCAATCTAAGATGTCTTCATGTTTCACCAGGGGCATGGATGTACTAACTAACATTTTAACATCTCTAGTTCAAGTAAGATCCACCGATGGCACAATGGAAACACTAAATGATTCCTTTATGTGATTTTTGATCACCTTTGCTACTCTTGCTACATCTTGGTGTTGCATCACCACAACTATGGCTCATTCTCCTATTTCTAACATAACTTGAAAAGATGCAACATTCCTAGAAATTTTTTATGCCTAGTCTTCATCTTCTCCTGCTTGTAGAGATACTTGACCACTAGAAACTCTTGTTCATATTGCAAGCCTTATAGAATTATCTCTTACTCTATACATTGTGGATCCTTCCTAATTTTCCCAACTTATAGTTTTTACAATTTGTTGGAAATGGCTCATGGCAGGTCGATAGTCCTATGGTAGAACACTTGATTTGAGTCTCTCACTAGTTAGCATTAACCCATTGTATCTTGCTTGCTCTTGTCCTGTTACTAAAATGTTTCCTGCTAGTGTTGATCCTACTACTCCCTTAGTGATTGCTGGCTTTTCCAGCTGATCTTTCTTTGGAGACAATGGCTTAGACATTTCAGCATAGGGTGCATTCTAGGCCTTGCATAGGACATCATTTGTATAATCTAGAATCCTAGCTTACTTGCACAACCTTTTGATGAGGCAAGGAAATTGTAAAGTTAGCTTCCCTGCCTTCTTCTCTTCAAACCTTCTTTGAATTTCTAAGAATAGAAAATGAGCCAGATTTGTATTAAAATTCCCAGAAGGATGGTGCTTCCTCTTACAACATAGGTGGAAATTTTGTTTAATCTTTTGGTAGGGAAAAGATGATAAGTTCTAATCTTGAAATATATTTTCTCTTCAGCAAAAAATTTACTATATTCTTTTTTAGCTTTGCCATATGCCTTTTGTAGCCATAATTTCTTTCCTTATGTGTTGGATCTTGTAGATATCTACACAATGTTTTCTCTGACATTAGAAATGTTAAGTGTTTTGTCAAGTGCTTCAACTAAATAAGGAACAAAGACTCCTTCAATTTTTACTATGGCATCATCTTACTTATTTTTCCAAAATTAATATACTTTTCCTAGGTATCATTCTCCATTACAGGATAGAGTTGGCCATGAAGGTGAGGCTTGTAGTTATGTTTGAACATTCTCAAGTGTGAATTCCATGAATGATTTGAAATTTAGTTCCACTATAATTGTGGATATGATTGACTTTTCTTGGATGTCTTGGAGATAGTATGCAAACAACATCAGCTGCTATCCTTTCTCTAGAGCTAGTAGTTCTTCAACCTCAACCTATGAAGAGTGTTCAGTTACAATTGTTTGTTGATGGATACTAAAAGATTAAGCCTCCTACTCCACTTTTGATGTTTGTTCTCCAGCTTGTCCTCTATCTTTGTCTCTTGGTCTTTTGCTTCCTTGCTATGAGGGTCCATCTGCTATGGATCTCTTGGGAGTCATTTGCAATCATCAAGAATTTGTTTGAGATAACCCAAAGGTTTCAAATAGGTTCTCAACAGTTCATAGTCCTTTCTCGGGTTCTTGATTTTGATAAAATTTTATCCTTATTATTATTTATAGTTTCATCATGATTGTAAGGTTAGAAAAAATTTAAAAAGAAACCATTATTTGTTGTACTTTTAATTGTTAAGGCTTCTTATAGTTATCATTTCCTCGTTTATTGTGTAATTGGATGGTTTGCTACAAGAATTGGTTAGGTTTATTAGCTTTTATTCTATTAATTGATCAAAATATGCTTACTTGTTCCCATTTTTACCCTTAATATACTCTTCCAATGTTAGAGAGTTTTGATCCAGTTTGACTTAGTTACACATAGTATTGTCCCCCACAATTGAGTTGGTGACTCCATGATCAAAATGGTTTGAGAATCACACAAATCAGAGCTATGGTGAGAGAGTTAGGGTGCTTGGAAGTTTTGTTGCAAGAGGGGTGGAAAAATAGCATGAACTTCCCTTATTATAAATGTGGAAAATGAAAAATTTCATAACTCTAGTGTGTGTGTGTGTGTGTGTAGTTTATATCAGATACATTGTAGTTGCAACATATTAGGACTTAAGACATCGTAGCTATGATGTTACTGACAAAGAATTTTGATTTTTAAGTGATTTTTGTGAAAAAACCGTTGGATGAAATGAATAGTTTGGAAGATGTAGAGGTGGTCTAACAAGTGTTTGATCATAGATGATGCTTAGAATATGAAATTTTTGTAGTGAAACTTTATGAAAGAATAAATATTTGGCAAAAAAAGTCAATGAGATATATAGGAAATAGATATAGGAATTGTCAAAAGTATGATCAGTTATGAGAATGTAGGAAAGTAAGAATTGATGGTTGAAGTATCTTAGAGGCACATGATGATGTGGAATTGGTTGTCAAGTATGAAGTATAAGAGTTATACAAGTCAAACCTCCCCAAAGTAGGCTTCAGCCCTTAGTGCCCTTGTATAACCACACCTACAAGTGCCCGTAGGAACTCAAGGAGTTGAATGTAAAACATACCTATCTTCCAAATACACATGTTAGTATTGTGTGAATGAGAAAATAACACTATATTATACAAACCATTGAATTATAACTATATATAATAGTGAGGTGAAATGGGAGTAGAAGGGATTGTAGAAATTGGGACGTGAGTTATTTTACCATAGGCATAATGAATTCTATGTTTGAGGTATGGTTAAGGTAATCATTAGCCTTTCTGTCTAAGATTCAAATCAAGTCCATACTACTTACTAGTGACAATGCATTACATCATCCCAAAACTAGCAACCACAAGACTATCACAATGGCAAGAAGTATTAACTCTTGGCCATGAAGTTCAAAGAAGTAGTTTATTAATAACATTTTTTTAAAAATTTCTAAGAAGCCACCTACCTTTAGGCATGGGTAACATGTCTTTACAATGGAACCCCCCATAAATTTTTATTCTATGCATTTAGTATGTTTTTATTGTGTTAACCTTGCCAGAGAAATACCTTCAAGCATGGGTAACATGTCTTTCTAGTGACATGGTAAGGTAACACTTATTTAATAAATACTTCCATTTTTGCTAGAACTCAAGTAAATAATGCAATCTTAATAGCAGGATAAAACTTAGAGTAGTATCCTCAGAGAATCCATAAATCCCCTTGACATCACATCCTTTTCATTCCCACTTGGTTCTTAACTTTTCTATTAGAGCATAATGATCACAAATTTATTTTAGTTTTATTATGAAAAGAATATCATTATGCCCATGGTAAGAACCTCTTATTATTAGAAATGAGTGGATGGATGATGTGATCTCACTGTATACAAAATCAGTCTTCTAATGACTTGATAATATAGGGCAATATTCACATTATTGGGACTACATCTTATTTTATTCCTTTGCACTTTATTAGAAAAATCAACAAAAATATGTATAAGAATTATGATGAAAAATCATAGAAAAAATGATAAGAGTAGCAAAATGAAAAGAATGAAAAAATGTGAAAAGAATTTAAAAGATATTAAAAATTGGAATGAGAAAAGTGTAAAAGAGTAGAAAAGATATCAAAGAATGTAAAATATTGGTAAGAAATGTGGAAATGTATAATAAAAAATTGTAAACCAAGAACTTATAGAACAAAAAAAATTTAAAAAGAACTTATCAATTCCTAAGTCAAGATAGAACATCTCCCCCATGGCTGAATTCATGGGCGAGTGTTCAAAAAATGGACCCTAGATCTCCTAAATCATACACTCTAGGTTTCTTATTTATCATTGTTAGTAATTTAGATATTTGTTTATAATCCCATCTGACATTGATGATAATCAATTTTTGATCTTTTAGAGATACATATTCTATTGGACTAAATGACCTTTTCATTTTAGAAGATCCAACTCTATCTTCTTGTATATTCTTAATTTCAAGTTTTGAGTCTCCATGTCTCCTACTTGTTGTTGGTATATGATCATGGTTTAGGATTTCCTTTTTTAAGTTCTCAATTTAGGTATTTTTCTTAAGGTAGGAGTTAATAAGTGAATTAGGTGTTTCCATGCATGTTTTGGGTAGTTTTATATTCTCATTTTTCAACCACCAAGTGTCTTTTAGTTTAGTCACCATTGTTTCTTCTTATACACACACTTGTTTCTCACATTTCTTATGGGCTGATGTAAGGATTGTGTTGAAATTTTGAACTTTCGATCCATAATTTCATCCTTCTTTATCATAGGTAATGCATGGAATCTCTACATTTGTATGGCTTCATGTGCATCTTCTTTGGAATTTTCTAAGGATAAGTCTCTCATTCCCTACTTATCATCTATAGTGTAGGAAAATGCTTGTTATCATTGTTCACATCTATCACAAGAAAGTCTACTGGATAGTGCCACCAATTGATAGTGGTCACTAAATCTTCTATTTGTCTCAAAGAGATTGTGATTGGTTGATCTTTAAGCTATAGTCTTATGTTGCACTTCTTTAATGGTTGTAGGTTCCATGCCTTGTATGTTTCTTGAGATATTAAATTAACTCCAAAACCTAAGTCTAGTAGAGCTTTGCACAATGAATTTCTAGTAATTTATAACTAAATTAGAGGATTTCTAGGGTCTATTCTTTTCTTGGGAAGCACTCCTGCTTTGATCTAATCTACTATTATGTCAGTTAGCATGATAGTTGTAAGTTTTTGATTTGGTTGTTATGGAAGCATGTTGATTGTAGAAGGATCTATCATAGGAGAAACTTGTTTGGAGGAAGTTCTTACTATACTATCCTTTTTTGGACTTGTTCTAAAGAAATGACATTTCTTAGATTTGCATTTAGTATCACTCGTATGATCTTTTCTCTGTATACTTATTGCCCTACTAGCACTTTTCTACTATGATTGTGATGGTAGTTCTCCTTACATGACTAGTGGCAATACTGGCCATAGGGAGTTACAAGTTTAAAGTGAGAAACTAGCTACTAGTTAAGGCATGTAAAAATTTGGATCCATTTGTGAGATAGTGAGTTGATGATATTCCAGTGGATAGTAGTGAAAGGAGTTGTGGACTAAAGCATTTCTCGAAGAGATGGGATGTTGAATTTAATATCCATAAGGATCTAGTTGCCTATATAAATACTGTTGTTTTGGTGGTGACATTCCCCACACTTGTGGTTATTGCCATTGTTACTGATAGTACTCTTGTGGTTAAGCATAGGCTTCGCTTGGATAATATGATCATTGGTAAGTGATGAGCAGTGAGGTATCCCTATGCCTAACCATACGAATCATAAGCGTTCACAAACGATCTGGTCGAATTCCATGGATGGGGCTAGTTGTGGCATCTAGATTGCTATGCCTTGATCACAGTTCATTGTCTTCCCACTTGGACTAGTGGTAGCTTTGTCACGTATGGTTTAGTCTAGAGTAAGACATGACTTTTATTGTTTAATATTTTATTATTCTAAAATTAAAAATAGGTTGAAACTCAATTTATAATCAATTCAACTAATCCAATTTCTAATTAATAATTAACTACCCTAACATAAGTATCCGATCCCACTTCCCGTGCACATCCTAAACACATATAACATTGCTAGGTTACCAAATGTTAAGTGTTACTGGGATTACCAAGAGTCATATGCATGCTCAAATAAATTGTAGTTATGTGATTAATTAATTAACATGCATTAAAATGTAAATATTAACTAAGTACATGAAAAGTAAATTGCATGGAAAGTACATCTAATCTAAGCCAAAGTGTTGTAATGAATAAGAATCAATCTCGATCTTATTGCTATTCATGGAATATGTCCAAGTACATTGCCACTCAAATAAGACTCCATACAACTAACTCAGATCCACTCTATGGGTACTCATTGACTATTCTATAAGGTTACAGAATAAAACTCCAAGAGTTCAGCTACTCTATTGACAAAACTATGAAAAACTAAAAATTTGTTATCCAAACCGTGTGTCTAAGAATTATATTTATAGGTTGGCCCATACCCCCCGATATCGAATATCTGATAACGAATCTAGGGGCCTGATATTAGGTATATGATATCTGGGCTAGGAAAATCATGACTCATCATACCCCCACGATTAAATGAAAACTGATCCTTGAGTTAAAAAAAATGAGGAACAAGTTCTTTACAAAATACTGGGAATGTATGAGATTATTGATTGATATGCAAACTATTGACTGATTCTTAGTGCCACATTACAAAATTTTATTCAAGTGGATGCATACAAAATGACAAAGTGGCAAAAAGACTAGAAAGACATTGAAGATCACAAAATTTGCAAAGGTCTTTAAAAATCTACTGAAGATGATTCTTCTTGTTGTCACTAGTGGTGGTAAACTTTCAACATTGATTGTTATGTTGATGCTTCTCTAGTTATGCAAAACATTCTTAAAAGATTGACTAAAATTCCTTCTCATTGCCCCATGGATCTAGCAAACATGCAAAGCTTGAGCTGCTATCTTGTATGTGCCATGATGTGTCCATGGTCATATCCTCCGTTGTTCCTCTCTTGGCTTTGTTTTCAAGCTTGGCAAAAGACCTTCTTCCTTAGGTGTTTCTTTTAGCACCACATGCAATCACCAAAGGATCAACATTAGTTGTGGTAAATTTTCCTTATAATTAACCCTTGTTAGATCCCTTAGTTTTCTTTTAAGCACAAGGTGATTACAACATATTGTGCCCAAGGCTATGAGGTAACTAAAATCATCAAGATATTCACATTATTTTGATCAATTACTATTAGTTACCATGATGTTCAAAAATAGGATGTTGGAAAAATTTCAAAAATTTTATAGGCATCCCTAGCCCCCATGACTAATAAGCGTAACTCTGAAAGCACATAGGTTTTTGAACAAATAAAACCACAGGTTCAATTGAAAAGATGGCTAAGAAATATTAATGCATATGGAAATAGAAAAATAGGAAAAATTAATGAATAGATGAGAATTAGTTCCAAAATCATGCATAAATTTAGAGAAACCATCATTGATGTTCTGGAAGATGTAAAGGTTAGTTCAAAGCCATGATCAACAAAAGTTATGTAAGTGAGTTCTCCCCAAAGTAAGCTCCTACCATAATGCCCTTGCATAACCACTTTTATAGATGTCCGTGGGCACCCAAGAAGTTAAATGTAGACCATGCCTTTGTTCCAAACAACACAACTACCGTGGTTAAGATGTTGCAGTATACTACACAAAATCAAAAGGCTCAAAATCGCATGTAGTAGTGAGGTGAATAATAGAATGAGAAGGGATTGCAGAGATCAGGATGTAAGGTAATTAACCATGTCCACAATAGGTTCTTGAGATAAGTGTGATTAAAATGATCAACATACCTATTTGTCCAAGTTCAGACCAAGTCCATACCATGAACAGTGACCTCACATTGATGTGTTCCATCTTGCCAACCACCATGAGTCCACAACCACCTCAAAGAATAATCATTACTCCAAAAAGAGAAGAAGGAAGGAAGGGCCTTAGTTAGAGTGGTGCCTTTAGGCATGGGCAACATGTCTTTCCAGCCCCATAACTAGTGCTTGTAGCCCATTACTGTGTCTAAGGGGTGTACTTTGAATTCCCATCATTATTTATTATTTTTTCCTCTTTTTTTATTTTTTTAAAATTTTTTGGTCTTTTTGGATGGGAATCACATCGTGCATAGACAGAGCTTCCTTTTTATTGGTCGACAGGGGAGTGATGANATGCATAGACAGAGCTTCCTTTTTATTGGTCGACAGGGGAGTGATGATACATTCCAAGAGGAGTCATAAACCACATGAAGGAAGTCAAGAAGAGAACTCAACAAGTCCCCTTGAGATCACACCCTTACCATTCCCACTTGGTCATTTCCTCTTTCTTCAAGGTACAATGATCATTGATTAATTTTATTTTCATAAAAGAAGAACCAAATTGTTTCCATGGAAAAGACCTTTTATTTAAATAATTGGAGGGATGGCTGAGGTGGTCTCACTGCTTTACATAATCACTTACCCAATCATCTTGATAGCATAATACAAAAAACCCAACACATAGTGTTGAATTTTGCATCATGACTTGGCAATTTTATTAATAAAAACATAAAATACATTCATAAAACATGAAGATAATGACTCAAGAAAAGAGAAAAATATAAAGAAAAGAAAAATATTAAAAAATGAAAAACATATGAAGAATCAAAAAATTCCAAAACTGATAAGCAAATCAGTTACTTCCATGCATCTTTGAGACAATTTTATATTCTCATTTTTAAGCCACCAAGTGTCTTTAGGTTTAGTGGCTACTGTGTAGACTGGGATTTTCTCATACACTTGCTCCTAAACTTTATGGTGGATGGGTATAAAGGTTGTGTTAATATTTTGAACTTTTTGCCCACAACTACACCCTTTATCATTATTGGTGATGCATGGATTCTTCTATCTCTCCACAATGATAGGTTTATCATTTATGTCTTGTGTTGGAGTGGTGATGGTTATTGGCTCTTGCGTATGATTAGGAGACATCATTTTTGTGAGTAAGGTTGTTGCATCATATTGGCCTTGTGCTAGTTCAAGTGATGTAGTAGGTCCATGAGTGTTTTGCTTCAACTTACGACCTTTCCTCAAGAAGGATGTTTCCAAGACTTTGGTTGAGATCCACTAGTGTTATCATTTACGTGTATGTTCGTACCACAAGTGGCATTCTCTTGTTGATGTTGTGATGCTTAACCTTCCTATGTTGTTGGAGGTGACATATGGTGGAGGTAAGTATGAGAAATATTGAGGATATGATGTAGGGTGAGAGGTGTGAGGTGGTGATCTTGTATAAGATGTTGTGGGATAATGACATTTGGGAGAGTGGTAGTGGTGATTTAAAGTAGAGGAAGTAAAACTAGTTGGTGAAATAGGGTGTTGAACATAATATCCATGTGGGTTTGGTTGGTAGGAAGGATAGGGCTAGTTTGGTGGTGGCCTCCCCCACGACTGTGGTTGTTGTCACTGCAGTTGATGCCAGTGTTGAGGTTGGTAATAAGTCCCCCCAAGATAGTACGGTTGGTTTTGGGGTTGTCTAAAATTACTATGTGGAAGAGGAAATCTCTTGGGCATGTGCTTCTGTACAAACTTTGGATTTAATGCCCCTACCCAATACTCATGTAGATGCAACAAGACTGGACAATGGCCCTTCGGATGATCATATATGCAAATGTCACATCCATTATCTTTGTTTATGGTTGAGTCTATAGCCTCATTTTCTTTAGTCATTTTTCCTATTTGCTGATAAGTGTTCCTAGCCATTTCTTAGTTCTTTTTCCTCATTTTGTTGTGATCACTTGATTTTCTTTGTGTCACTCTCTCCTCTATGGTTTCTATGCAATTTTGAACTTTCTCATTCATCCCTTCCAACATCTCTCCTAGCTTTGCTTCAAGCTCATTGATAAAATTTTCTATTGACAAGGTTGGTTGTAGAATCATCTCATCGAGAGCTGCCTCTTTTTCCTCATCATAGATATGGACCCTTTTCTTTTGAAGAGTTGGGTTCCATTTGTTTTCCTCAACATTCCCTCATTTGCATAGCTCTCCCTCTTCTTTTGCCACATGCTCAATCAACTCTCGAATCTAATGGGTTCATTGCTTGTATAATTGACTTGGAGCATACATCCCAAGGATTTCCCTTATTTCATTATGAAGCCCATCGATGATGTGGAAAAGTTACCTTTCCTCAAAGAAATCATGGCTAGGACATCTATGTAGTAGCGAATAGTATCTATCCAAGGCCACATCCAAGGGTTCATGATTTTCTTGCTTCCACTCTTAGATTTGTCTCCTTAGGTTGGACACATTCACATAGGTTTGGTATTTTTCATTGAAAAGTCCCAACATTGTGGACCACCGTTGGATTGAATCTGGTTTCAACGATTGATACCACACTTCAAATCTATGAATTAATGTCCTAGGAAAGAGCTTAATCTTTTTCCATCCATTCTCAATGTTGTATGAGGCACATGCATCATGGGAGGCTTGTATATGATGTTGTGGATCCTAGTTAAAGCCTCCCACAAATTTAGGAATATTTTTTATATCAAGCCTAGGTAAGTGACTATCCCTACGTTGCTTGTGAGGTATCTTAACTACCTCCGTGATTTGTATCAAGCTCTTAGTGGCCAACAAGGATTCATCATCATCAAACATGTTGTGATGAAAATTTCTATTTCTATTCATTTGATTGTGACGATCTTGTCTATGCTCATTGTGATGTCTTTGATTTTTCCCTTGGGCTTGATTTCTATCTTTGTCTTGTGGAGCTCTATCTCTCTACCTATGTTCATCTTCATCAGAACTAGACATTGAAAAGGAAGAGGAAGATGAGGAACTAGGAGAATCACCATGGCTTCTATAGTTCTCCCTTTGGTCCTTTGATTTATCTTGTCTAGGTTTAGAGAAAGTCCTAGGTCTTGAGGTCCTCCTTGATCTAGGACTTACTCCATCTCCTCTAGGATTTTCTGCACTAGTTGAACATAGTCTTTGAGTGTAGTAAGGGTCTAAATGAGCATAGGAAACACTTGTTTAAGGTTGTTCACTCAAATTTTCTTCAATGTAGATCCTATCATTTCTCCTAATATAACTAATCTACGTAACTAGCACCATCCCTAGCAACGGTGCCAATGATGAGTGGCAAGGTACCCCTATGCCCAACCATCTTAAGCATTCAAGCAAAATATAGTTGAATTTCATGGATGGGACTAGTTGTGGCATCTAGATCACTATTCCTTGATCATAGTTCGTTGTTTTCCCACCTGGACTAGTGGTAGCTTTGTCACATATGATTTAGTCGAAAGTGAGGCATGTGGTTTTTATTATTTTATATTTTATTATTCTATGATTAACAATAGGTTTAAACTCAATTTATAATCAATTCAACTAATCCAATTGCTAATTAATAATTAACTACCCTAACATAAGTATCTGATCCCACTTCCCGTGCACTTCTTGAGCACATATAACACTACTGGGTTACCAAACGTTAAGCATTTCTGGGATTATCAAGAGTCATATGCATGCTCAAAGTGATTATACTTATGTGCTTAATTAATTAACATGCATTAAAATGTAAATATTAACTAAGTACATGAAAAGTAAATTACATGGAAAGTAAATCTAATCTAAGCCAAAGTGCTGTAATGAATAAGAATCAATCTTGATCTTATTGCCATTCATGGAATATGTCTAGGTACATTACCACTTGAATAAGATTCCATACAACTGACTCAAATCCACTCTGTGGGCACTCACTGATTTCTTTTGTAAGATTACGGAATCAAATTGCAAGAGTTTAGCTACTCTATTAACAAAACTATGAAAAGATAAAAAACTATTATCCAAACCATGTGCCCAAGTGCTATATTTATAGGTTGTCCCATACCCCTCAATATCGAATATTCAATAACGCATCTAAGGGTCCAATATTGAGTATCAGATATTGGCAACTCATGACTCATTAGTAAGGTTGTTGAAAGTTATCATGTGGGTAAGGTAATCATCTTGGCATCTATTTTTTTAACAAATCTTAGGTTAAGTGCATGTGTTCCAAACTCTTGCAAGTGGACCATAACAGGGCAACACCCATTAGGATGTTTATATTAGCATACCTTGCATTCTTCTTCATCTTATGAACTAGAGTTTGTTAATTCTTCAGTTGCAGCAACTTTATTCTGTAGTTCTCTTGTCCATTATCTCTTCTTTTCTTTCTTTCTTTGTTTTTATTTAGGGATTGTTTAGTATTTTCCTCTACTATTTTTAGTGCAGTAGCAAATTTTTCATCCACAAAATCCAACATTTTCTCTACCTTTGTTGTAATGTCATCGATTGATTTTTGAATGGGTAGAGTCTTCTTTTGAATGGCATCCTCTAAACTTTCTTCTTCTTGTCTTTTGCACATTCTCACATCTTTTTTTCTTATTGTGGAATCTCAATTGTACTCTTCTACTATTTCTCTTTTCTTTAATTCTCCTTCCTCTTTAGCCACCTGGTCTATTAATCCTTGAATTTGATGGGTTTTCATTTCATATAACCTGCCTTGGACATATACCCCAAGAGTCTCTCTAGTCTCGTTCCTTAATCCATCAATGATATGCCTAAGTTGTTTCCTTTGAGAAAATCCATGTCCTAGTCATCTATGTAGTAATGAATAATATATGTCCATTATCGGATTAAGGGCTTCATGTGTCTCTTACTTCTATCCTTGAATTTGTTTTCTTAAATTAGACACTCTAAAATATGTTTGATATTTTTCATTAAAAAGATCTAGCATGGTACTCCATCTTTGGATTATTTTTGGTTCTAAGGATTAGTACCAGCTCTTTGCTTTTTTTATGTGTTCTGGGAAATAACTTTAACTTCTACCAATCATTCTCAATGTTTTGAAGGGCACATGCATCGTGGAAGGCTTGAAGGTGATGCTGTGGATTTGCATTGTATCCACCTTCAAACTTGGGAATGTTATCCATATCAAGTCACTTGATGCAACTATTCTTCATGTGCCTGGTAGGGATATACATTGATTCTTTTGTATTAATCATATTACGAGTGGCCAGTAGGGGTTCTTCATGATCTTCGGGTTCATACGCGCTATTGTGATTATGATCCCTTCGATGATCATAGTGTTGTTCCCTTTCCTCATGCCTGATCTTGTCTCTTCTTTATTCATATTTATCTTCTTCATCATCAAGATAACTACAATGTACATATCCCTCATGGTTTACTCGTCTTTCCCTATCATAGTCTCTTGGTCTTAATTCCCTCTTGTTAGATTCTACAGATGAACGTGAGGAGGAAGAGGAAGCAATTGGAGAACAATGTCGACTAGTTTTCCTTCTATAACTTTATGATTCATTCTCTTTTGGTTCTACAAAGGCTTTAGGCCTTGAGCTCCATCTAAGTTTTGAGTCTTCCATATCTCTCCTAGGTGTTTTTGCAAAGGTTGAGTGTAGTTATATTTTGACAAATTCCTCTAGAAAGATGATCGATGTTTGTGAATGAGAGTCATGAGCTTGGTGGATTTCTTCCATTATGAATGTATCATCATCTGTTTCATCTAGGACAACAATGTGAGGCACTTTCTTCTCTTTGTTATGTTCATGTCTTGTCTTCATGGTAGCATCCCTTCTTACTTGTGCTTCTATAGGTTGATATGACCTAGTCATGTGTTTAATGACATGGTATTCTTCTTGTACATGACCAAGGTTCAACTTCATCAAGGTTTCTTGCAACATTGATGGTGCAAAATGTTTAAGAGGCAAAACAACATTGCCCTACAAATCTCTCCATCTTAGGTATTCATCTTGGTGGAAGACAAATGTGAAATCAAGATAGTATGGATTAGTGTGAGCATAGGAAATTCTTGTTTGCATGGGCACAATTCAGTCACCTTAGTCATATCCTTTATCATGACTCTTATGAATTTCATTAGTAGGTTGTGATTTTTCTTTAAGAGTAGAAGCCATATTATGCTTTGACACTTTTGAGTGTGTGTGTGTGTGTGTGTGTATTAAAATAATTAATTCAAGTATGAAAATAGACTTTGTAATTCTTTAATACAACGAACTCTATTAAATCAACTACTAAGCAAATATTGACACATCCCCAACAATGATGTCAATCATGAGTGGCTGGGTATTCCAATAGTTCACCATAGAAGTGACAAGTGTTCATACATGACCAGATCGTAATCCATGAATGGACAATCTAAGTATGCTAATGGTTTATAGTTGGTTCATGAACATTGTCTTCTCACTTTCAACTAGTGAAGTGTGAGTAGTATGATTTAACTCTCAATGAAATATATGATATTGTGATGATGTAGGCTTAAAATAATCCTAAGTGTATTCATAATGAAAATAAGAGTAAGATCTAAATCTAAGTGATAAAAAAATGTAAATCTATCTTATCCTATGGCAATAAATAACCATTCCTAGTTTTCCAGACACGTTATGGGCTCATGTAATCATTATTGGGATTATCAAGTGAATTCACTAATGAGCAAATCAAGTGAAGCCACTACTGGCTTACCAAATGATTACACTTAACATTCAAAAGTAGTCGTACTCATTCTACCTTACTAATGAACATGAGAAAAGAAAAGTACTTATAAAATGTAAATAACTATACTAGAGTTAACATGTTAAAGAAATGAAAATTAAACTAAGTAAAGAAAATGGCTAAGTAAAAATAAAAACACTGTGTAATGCTGCATTGGTAAGAAAAAATCTTGATCTTTATTTCCAACCATGAGTTCTACCCAAGTACAATCCACTCAAATAAATATTCTATACAACTATTTGACACCACACTATAGGCATTCATTCTATTGCTAAGCCTAAGTCACAAAAACAACCTACAAGAATTTCACTAAGGGTTGAAAAAAATTATTTTGTTGAGATGACTAAGGGTTGGTATTTTTAGTATTGATAGTGATCCTCTACATTGCATCAACAATGACATATGTAGAGCTGCAATATCGTAGATGTGATATCATAGATTTGATATCGTAGCCTATAACAAGAAGATTTTATCAAAAGGTATAGAGGAAAAGATGGTGCATTGCCAGATTAAGGAATGCTCAACAATAGTGGAGAAATAGAAATAGTTAACAGAGTGGATTGACATGGAGGCATGGTAGGCTGGGGTTAAGGAATGAAGTATGTGAATCTAAAAAAGTGGATTAGAGGATTGGAAGAAGGAATGAGAGTTACTAACATTGTTAGGAGGAAACAAATAGTAGGCTAAAGGAATAGAGCTGAAGGGAAGACTAGGTGGTTACATGTTGTGGGGATAGATCTAGGTGGAGAAGTTTGAGAAGTTGTAACATTAATGTTATGTATATGATGTGACAAAGGATTAGTCTTGCCAAGTTTTTCAGTTGATTATTTTTCATCTTCATCTATTAAATAAGCATATGATTTAGATGCTACACTTTTCCTTTTTCCACTAATAGTAATGTAAGGACCAAAAGGTTGATTTGGGATAGTCTTCATCCCAGCCTCTTCAATTTGCAATTGTATCCATTCTTGTATCTTTTCTTCCTCCATGTTAAATTCTACAATTTTTGTAGCTTTTCCATGATCTAGTTTAATTAGATGATCTTGATTAGGGAGGAAAGGAGGAAGATCATTGGCATGCTCATATTTTTCCCTAAGCTTAAACATGTCTAGTGTGAGTAAGAAGCCTAGATCTCACTGGGGCACAGGCTATCTTGTAGTCCCTTAGGCTTAATCCTTATAAGAATTCCTAATTTCTTCTCAAATCACTAAAACTCTAGAATTTAAAGAAATCTAAATCAAAGGCTGATGCAATAGTTGGGAATGTGTTATAGTAGTAATTGTAACTTCATAGGGTTATTACCAGAGCTTCAATTTTCTCTATAATCAAGTTTGAACTCAAAGTAGAAGGTGAAAATATCTATTCAAGACAAACGTAAAAGTCATAGGAGAAATGATGTGACACCAATGTTTTAACGTAACACATTATTGAAACTTAGAAATAGTTAAAAAAAGCATTAAAGCACACTTTAGAAATGATGTTAATTTTGGAAGTCCTCCTTCTAGTGCCAAAAAGATGTTGCAATAAGAATCAATGTAAACTTGAGATTTAACACAACCCTATGTGAAAATGAGTTAAGCATTATACAACCATCAAAATGGTCTAAAGAAATATTTTTTTAAATTGAAAGGGGACTTATAGATCATTAGTGTAACAACTATGTTGCTTATTTTAACTAAGCAACTTGTCCTACCACATAAAACAATTATGACTTGTTAAACCTATTTACAATGATTCTCCTACCATTGTGGTATATGTAATGATATATTTTATCTTATTTTTCTTTTGCCACCATCCTTATTTAGCTTGTAAAATCACTATACAAGTGATGGGTTGAAGGATGGGAAAAAACCAAGGTTACATCAAGGGATCAAGTTCCATTGAGTGACTAAGTGAGAAAGGGAGCAAGTCTTTCATTATTCAAGGCCTTTTGCCATTGAATGTGTTCTCTTCTCTTATAATGCTTGGTTGGAATTAAGGGTTTCCTGGAGCTGGAGATATTGCTATGATTTTCGTATGCTTTCCCCAAGATAATTCTTGTGTTATTGGTGCATTTCTTCCAATTTCATGATTGAATTTCTATTTTTGTTACTTGCTGTTATCTATTCATTTGCTTAATTAAGGTGTAAATTAACAAATTGGTATCAAAACTACGTTGATTTAATTGCCAAGGCTCTTATCTCATTAAGCATATTAAAATGGCAAGTTGTTCTAAATACATCGAGAAAATAGAAAAATTCAATTGTAGAAACTATGATCTTTGGAAGGTCCAAATGGAAGATCTCTTATTCAAAAAGAAGCAAGATGCCTACATCAGTAGAATCAAGCCTCCAAACATGAAGGAAGATGAGTGGGCACATCTAGACCGATTGGCTCTTGGTATAATACGAAGAGATATTACAAATTTGATTCTCATAAATTTAAAAGGTGAAAAGACTACAAAGGGTATATGGTATGGTGTTAGTAGAATTTATCAATTAATTTTCCATTCAAATAGACTGCATCTTAGAAGATAGTTATTCTTGTTAAAGATTTTTGATAATGCAAGTATTATTTTTCATCTTACTTCTTTTAATACCATTGTAAGCGAGTTGCTATCAATAGGTAGTAACATAGAAGAGAAGGATTAATATATTGCTTTGTTATAGTCTTTTCTTGAATCATGAGATAATATTGATCAAAATATTATCAACACTAGTGCATCATTAAAATTTGATGAAGTTGTAGAAAGGCCTATAATAGAAAAACTTCGAAGAAAGAGTTCTAAGCCAATACCTACTGAAGCATTGGTTATTAAATTCAAGAAAGTTGTAAATAATGTTCCCATGAAATCTTCAAAGTATTGGAACTATGGAAAGCATGGTTGCCTAAAAAAGGACTGCAAATTTCTGAAGAAGAAGGACAAAGAGGCTAGATTTACTTCTAGCAAAGATGCCGAGGATTAACTTCTAGACTTATGTGCTATCACAACTTAAGGTAATCCTAATTATCAAAATTGTCTAGGCTCTTTTTTAATGGCATAAGAAAAATATTCCTACTACTTCTTGATAAATTTCTTTCTCTTAGTTCTTATTAAGCATTTATATACCTTTACTAAACTTTGTTTGACTCTTATTTGCATTCTTAATATTATCTCTAGTCTATATGCAATTCTCATCTAACCAAGGCTTTTGAACACCTTGTAATGCACAACTTAGTTGTTGTAAACAAAATTTCTTCAAGCTCATTATGTTGTCTTTAAAAAGCCCATTTGTTATGTGCTACATCAATGTATTTTTCCTCTTCTTCTTTTTTGTTGTTCTAGAAAAAATTTGAGTTTGCAACAAGAACTCTACATGATGACAGTAGGACTCCACTAAATCTTCTCTAACTTTCAACTCCTTAATAAAGTGTTTATCATCATGAAAATATAAAAGTAAATCAACACTAGAGTTTCCTTGAGATCTTGGGAAAGTAAATGATGAATATTATGGAAATTTGGCACAACTATTATAAATGAGAGGATTAAAAATTTGTCTGCTCACATAGTAGTTGACCCATCTTATTAATAGTATCATCTGTAGAATATCATGTCTAGTTGTGACTTTCAACAATGTCTAAACTACCAACATTATTTGCCACTAAATATTTTTTTTGTTGCAAACCTTTCCTTGCATTAAAATATCTACCAATAAACACTGAACCTTTTGCTAAAAATTCTACAATATTTTTACCTAAGAACTAAAAATGATTCTTACCAAACAACTTTATAGAATCATATAATGTAGCATCTTTGGGGAAAAATAGCATATAGCAAGAAAAACACAATTATGGTACCGTGAGATTTTTAGCTAGACATATTGTTTATGGTCATCAATTTTTTCTACAGCACCCAATTTTCAAGAGATTTCCTCACTAACATTGCAATGCCACAAGGCCTACACTTTTTTTTTTTTTTTGCAACAAATTTAATCAATTCAAGAATTACAAAATCTACAAAACTATCATCTTCCAAAGTTTCAACAAAACCAAAATCATCAAAGCTATTAAAAAATCTAATGTTGTTCAATGAAAAAACTTTATTTGCAATTCCACCATTTACATTAAGAAAAGCACACCTTAAATGATTTATACATTTTTGAATAATTTTTAGAATATTGTTTATTTGTAATCACTACCATGTTTCTTGTATTTAGGTATGCCACAAAACCCTTTTCACAAGCTGCCTTAACTTTTTTCCATTGTTCAACCGCTTATGCAAGTTCTGTTCAAGCAAAATCTTTATTTATCCAAATTGTTTTCCTATCCTCACTTTGCTTCAAGTTCCATCAATGTTTCCAAACATACTCTTTATCTTCTAAATCTTGACACTTAACAATTACATGCCAAGGCTTTTTCATGTTGTTCACTTAGTATCCTAAAAACTTTACCAATGTTGAGAGAAATTATATGCATATCATTTATAATTTTTTCCACTTTTTAAACCAAAATTCATTTGTTTCATCCTTTATCTTTGAGATACCTACAAATCCCAAATTTTTTTCTTTGCCCATATTTTGTCTTACTCCTTTAAGGTTTTTGTGATTGCAGATCCCATCTTTGTCTCTATTACTTCAAGTTTAGATTTTGTTTTGAATTTCATCCAACAATGTCATTTTGCTAATTATCAACATTGCATATTGAAATCAAACCCATAACTTAGATTTTCCAAATCAAGAGTCTTACCACTAAGCTACTACATCATTGCTAATAATATTGTGTCTCATCATTTTGTCTACTTTGATGATCCCTATAGTTTTCTAGATCATGTAACTTTAGTTATCTTTGTTATGCCTTGTTGGATCCTTTTTGAAATATATCCTTGATTGTGAATTCCAATAAATATTTTTCTAAATTTTCTATAAAAAATCATTTGATTTAAGAATATGTTTATTTTTTAAAAATCTTCTAAAAGTTAAAATTAGTCTTTGGATTATTTTAGAAGATAAAATTTTGTTACGTCTATAGAAAACAATTTCAACTGTTTCTTTTATTGAATTTCTTTACAATACCACTTCATTAATAATGCTCATGTGACATGGCACATGGAAACAATGTTCTTATGGTTACATTGGGTTGTTACTATGAATCAACTCTCTTGATGAAGGTTCAAATCCATGGCTTCCATCAATTTAGCTTAGTGACTAAAATCACTAAAAGATCATTACTCAAAATCAAATACATAAGCCTCATTAAGTCACGGGAACAAAAAATTGGGAAACTTAGATAACTGGGGATGAGACTCTGGGAAATGTCCTCATAAATAACAGTTCATGAAAGGAAGAAACCCAATCTGGGAAACTACCATCCACCAAAACCAACTAGCCCATTACAAGAGAGAGTGGTAGAAATTTGGATGAGGCAAATAGTGCTTGATAAAAGACAGAGAGACTTCCATATGGTGAATCCACTCACATTTAAGAAGGGAAGCTTCTATGTAGAGATTCTTGTTGAAGAGTGTTGCTTGAATGCACAGGTCTTTCCCAAGGCTGCAAGAGATGAATCAATTGATGAATATCCATTTTGAACTTTGATGCTTAAGATTTGAGTTGGAAATGAATGAAGTGGAAGATTTGCAATTTCTCCATCATTGTGAGATGATAGTTATTAGAATAATCAATCCTTTGAAAGATAACCTTACATCTACGCTTCCAAAAATAATATAGAATAATAAGCCTAATAACTTTCCACAGAAATTTAAGATTAGCAGGGTGGCCAAAAAACCAAATATAACATCATCTTGAGATAAGCTTACACGATGGAATTACTTTGGAAGCCCATGTCCACACGTGCTGTGTGAAGGGGCAATGTCAAAACACATAAACAAAGTCCTCTTTACCACCACAAAGAGGGCAATTAGGACTATGAATCCCAAGATATTTAAAACATTTGCCAATAGGTAAACCTTGGTGGAGGAGACACCAAAGGAACTACTTAATTTTAGGAAGGGTCAGTAGTTTTCAAATATGTTGGAAGAGGGAGATCCAGAATTCTTCCAACTATTGTTCGTGTTAAGACTTGTTACATTGTTAAATGATATTGAATGAGCCATGAAAAAGGTGAAAGGGGACATGTGGCTTGTAAGGTAGAAGTTTCGACCCATTAATCCATTGAAGGCCATAAAAAGTGCTTTGCACTGAACCATCTAGCTGCAACTGGCAATGAATGAAGGTATAAACCCAAGCCAAACAATGATGCATTACTTTAGACTCCCTATACAAATTATTAAACTTAGCCCTTGAAATCCATTAATTGGCAAGTCGAACACAACTCAAAGAAATAACTCCCTTCCAATACCAAGAGGTAGCAACCTTAGCATTCATAATGGCAAGGGGAGCGGGCAACAAAGGTAACCACCAGGGACACAACTTAGAGAGAAGAGTAATGTTGATCTTGACATTAGTCCAATTTATATAACAATGTAGAATTTGCCAAGCCCTCCAAATGCTTTTGAAGACATGAGATCCGGGAATAATGATTGTGTGTGTGTGTGTGGGGGGGGGGTTTGGTTTGTGGGGGAAGGATTCAGTTAACGAAATGGATTCCTTTCCAAAAGGGCTTATTTTTGGGAAACACTTATTGAAACCTTAATTGGAGAAGAGTCTCAATAATGTCCAGGGCATCTAAATGTTGGACCATCCACTTAGCAACTAAGATAATCCTACTTAAAAGAGTTCAAAAGACCGAAGCTGCCCTTACTCTTAGGAAATTAACAATATTCTAGGCGACACGATGGAAGCCTTTTTGAGAATCTTTAGAGGACCACATGAAGTCACAAAATAATCATTCAAGCTTTTGATAAGCAGCTTACAACACGAAGAGTAATACACATGGGTAGATGCACATATAGACTTACATACAAGGTACTTACTAGCTAAAGTAATAAGTTTAGTTTTTCATTTTTCAAGTTTCTTTTGAATCTGATAAATAACTTGCTCCTAGAGAACAAAGGTTGAACCTCTAAAACGAAAGGGAGTTCCCAGAATTTTGATGATGTCTTGATCCTGAAGAAGCTTCCATTATAGTTGGTCATGACTATAGTTATTGGTAAAGCTATAAACAGAGGATTTGTTTCAATTAATAGTGGAACCTAAGAGTGAGAAATATTGCTCCACCCAGGATAAGAGCCGATGCAAATTAGCAATAGTGTTTTGAATAAGAAAAAAGGAGTTGTCGACGAAATGTATGTTAAGAAGCTGATGTTGAGGTGAAAAGAGGTATACCCCAGTGAGAACTTCATTTTGAATATCATAGTTTAACTGATGATAGAAAAAGTTTGTTGCAATGATGAATAGGTAAGGGATAAGGGGACATCCTTACCGCACTAACCTATGGATAGGAAAGGGAGAGGTGATGCTTAAGGTAGTGGTTATTTTTGCAATAGCATCTGAGAATAAGCATTTCACCATATGTAGAAACTTAGCGCAAAAACCAAGTTTAGTCATGGTCTACAAAATAAAGTCCCACTTTATGTTGTCATAGGCCTTAGCATAGTCCAACTTCATTAAAAGAATATCTTGAATGTCATCCTGCACCCACTTGAGACCTTCCCACACAGCAATCACATTGTTTAAATATATCTACCAAGAACAAATCCTATTTGCTGGGGAGATATAATTTGGCCCAGAATTTTTTTTAGTCATAACGTTAAGCACTTGGCCCAAATTTTATACACCACATTAAGAAAAGTTATGGGACACTAATTAGAAATATAGGTAGGATCCCCAGACTTAGGAAGGAGATGAATAATCCCTTGATTTAGATTGGGCCCAAGAGAACTAGTAATGATAGCCTCTCTAATAGCCTAGAAAAGATCATTTCCCACCAAATCCCAATGAGTTTGAAAAAATTCAACAGGGAAACCATCATAACTAGGAGCCTTCCCATGACTCAAACTTGGAACAAGCTGCATGAAGCTCCTCCTTGGTGATATCGACATCTAAACTTTACAACATAGTAGAATTAATAAGGCTAAGATAATTGAGGGTAGTAGCCTCAAATGATGAGATGTCCATAGGGGTAGTTGCAAAAAGGATTTCATAATGGTTCTTAAGAAATGAGAGTATACTATTGTGGTCAGTGATGGTGGTGCCATCACTAGAGATTTTATCTAAAGAATGTGAAGGAGAAGAGCTATTTAGATATTTTAAAAATTCCTTACAGTGTTCATCTTGAATATTTAACTAAGTAAGTCTACTTGTAGTTAAGGCACTTTGTGCTCTATACACTTCCCATTGTTGGAAGGCTAACTAGGCTCTAGCTAACTCCTCGTGAACAAAAGTGTTGAAAGGATCTTAAGCTAACCTTTCAGTTAGATGTTCAATAGTAAGGTGAATGATGTATTCTTGTTTGGCCCGGGCAGCCACTACCTTGCTGTATGAATGAGTAAAGTTCCGCACTCTACAAGAAGCATGTTGCCACCATTTAATCCAACCCACCTAATTTAAGGGCCTAAGTTCAACATTCCAAAGGTTAGAGAGAAGAAGTCGAGCAAAAGGGGAAGAGAAGTAGTTGTTATGTAGTCAAAAAAGATGGAATTTATGTCTATGATTGTTTCCATGAATTTGGATAGATATAGAGATGGAAAGATGGTTTGATAAGGTGGTGTGTTGATGAATTGTAGTAGCAGAGAAGGCTTGCCAAAAAGAAAGGGTGGAAAAATAGAACCTATCTAACCTAGTGTAGATACGAGCCTACCTAATGAATCATCATTTCTGTTGACTGTGATGTCGAGTACGTGACGTCGGGGCCACGATGTCGCATACATGACATTGGGGCCTGGATTCGATGTCGGATGTTCGACATCAGGGTATATTCCTTAAGTCTATAAATACCATGTCTGGGCTCCCGTTTTAAGTCAATTTTGAATAGATTTAGTTTTAGTTTTCAAGTAAGATAGTGAAGCTCTTACAATTTATTTTCCTCAAGAGTTAGAATATTTTCTGAGTGCCCATAGAAGAAGTCTAAAGTGTGTACGATTCTTTGTTCGAACATTGATGTACTTGAACACAGTAATGTGACAGGAATAAAATGAACTCTTTTGGCAATCCTTGCAACACTAAGAATAGCTTAATATTTTCTTTATTGCATTTTACTTTCTTGCTCTTTACTTTAATGCATTTGATTAAGAAATTTATTTTCAGCAGTTAATGAACACAAGCATGACCACTTCAAGCATTCATATGGTACTTGGTAACCGAACAACGCTTAACGTTTAGTAGCCCAGCAGTGCTATGTGTGTTCAAGAAAGTGGGGTGGTTACTTGTGTTAGGTTAGCTAGGCAATAGACATTAGTTTCAATCTACTCTACCCTTTATTCTTGTTGTAGGTGATTACATCCATAAAACATAAAATGATAAAAATTCAATTACACTTAAACCATACCTTTGAGCCTTACAAGTGTAGTTGGGAAGACAATGAATGTTCTCAATGCCATTTCACTTGCTAAAGGAACTAGTGTATGAGATAACTATAGGTCCACGGAATTCAACTGGATCTCATGTAATGCCTTAGTGATTCGTATGGTTGGGCATAGAGGTACCTCGCCGCTCATCATTGGTGCCATTGTTGAGTACCTTTTTGTTATTTTATGTGCTATCTAGGACCCAATGAAAGTATTTAAATCATTGGAACAAACCTGAGAGTCATGTATTACAATTACTACATCAAATTCTCAAAGCACACTGTGATTTTTGTTTTGCTAATCGACAATGTCTTCTTTTCACATGAGCGCTTCTCTGCCCAAGCCTGATAACGCTCGTTCATCAAAGCCTCAACAGTACCGAATTACATATATTCATCTTGATGAGTATGTGCCAAACTTCACCTTCATCTTACACCAGGATGAATAGTTGTAGTGGTGTGACATGAAGGACAACATTGTGTTGCCACCCGATCGTGTTGCTCTTACAATGCTCTATCAAATTCTTGCACGATGTGGTCTTCAAGATCACCATGGGGAATATATCATGGAAGATGTCAATGCCAAGGATTATCATTCCATCGAAGCACAATGCCTACAAGATTGACAGCTAGAGCAACGCTATGAACTTTCGAAAGGAAAAGGACTTAACAATTCTCCATTCATGTTGTACCAACAAGCTAGTGGGAAATCCTTCTCTAGGAATCTTCCACTCAATGATGCTCCTCTCTTTAAGTTCAACAATGAAGATTAAAACTAGAATCCTCACTCCATAGTTTACAATCCTAATTCTGATAACAAGGGATTCAATGACAAAGATGGATCCAGAGAGGCAAGTCAAGACAGGGATGCCAGCAAGAAGCATGGTTGTGATCATGGTCGTGATCACCAAAGAGGTAGTAGCAGGCATCATGATGATGCTAGTTCTCCTTCCTCTTCCCCTTCGTCATATTTTTCTTCTTCTTCTTCTGGCTCCGACCATGACCACAAAAGAGGAGATCGTGACGGAGGTGATCGAAATGAATGAAACAGCCAACAGGACTATCAAGATAGGCAAGATCAAGGACGTAGACATTCAAGAGAAGCACACTGCCATGAATGATGGGGTAGTAGAGGGCATTGTAGGCACCATGATTAAGGCACAAAGAAGCTAGTGATTGTGAGTGTAGAAGACACAAAGAAGCTAAACATGCATATTACAAAGGTAAGGGTAAAATTGCTATAATAGAAGAGGTTGTAAACAGTGAATTAGATGATGATCGTGGATGTGATGTCTGCCAATATAAACATCCCAAGGGATGTTGCCTTGTTGTGTCACATCTTCAGGAGTTTGGGGTGTATGCCTTACATCCACAACTTACACAAAGACAAACATCCAGAAGATTGCCTTATCCTCAAAGTAATCTCAGGCAATTCCACCAGCAACAACCATATTATCCAAGCAGAGCTTCACCACAACCGTATGAACAATACCAATAATGGCAGCAACCACAATTATGGGCACTTGCATCGCCCAGGAAATAATACCCTTATTGGCAGCCTGATCCCTATGGTTATCACATTCAGCAACCCATGTTCCCACATGACTTTTCCAGTCACATTTCTAATATTCAACCTTACTACCACCCTTCTAACTATTATCGAACTCCATCTCTGCATGAAAGAAGGAATGTTGTCCCCTATCCTTATCCTCCTCATGTCCTTGCACACACTCCTCTAATTGCACAGCTACCACCTGCTCCTCCTATGCAAGGTGAACTGCCCACTCAACCACAATAATGTAATGCTACGAGGGTTGTTGATTTGCAACCCAATCATCAATCAAAGGGATCAAATGCCCGATCAAAGAAAAGACCTTTCTTTCAACCCCATAGTCCACCTAAGCCTTCACCTACACTCGTGGTTGACAACCTTGCTCCTTCCACTTCCTCCATATCAAATTCCTTTAGGCCTCCTTCAAACCAAACTCTGCCAAGGATCCATACCATAATGCTTACTCACACCGTGTCTGATTGGATCTGTGCAGGAAACCTTTCTAGGAAATTAGCTGATCCTAGAAGTCCTCTAATTTATTTGCAGATTGCTAGGAATAAACTATGCAAGACTTTTCTTAATTTAGGTTCTAGTGTTAATTTGATTTCTCATGAGATGTACATTGCCTAGAACCTGACTCCTCTTAAGAAGAGCAACATCAAATTAGAATTGGCAAACCAATCCATCATTGTTCCATTAGGACTAGTAGAAGATATTATGACCACTGTCTGTGGGTGGTCTTATCCTGCCAACTTCTTAGTAATCAAAGTGGAGAATTGCAAAGGGGACTTTCCAATCATCATGGAAAGAGCATGGTTGAGCACCATAAACGCAAGAATGGACATCACCTAGAAATCTTTAAAGAAAATGCATTCAGAAAGATCGAGAAGAAGAGAGTTCCATGCATCGCATACAACAATAATGGGTGCAATTGTGTGCATAATCTTTAGGCTATCAAGTAAGTATCCATCTCTACATGCAAGCAGTGTGCACCAGAAGTAGAAATTTAAAGGTGTTTGTACTCAGCAGCCACAAAACAAGAGGGCACCCAGTGGCTGACCGCTAATTCAGAAAGCAACACATTATGCATAGAACCAGCTAAGAGCTTGACATGTGAATATGTCACAAGCATGGATAAACTAGAGCAAGTTCATCATCAACTCTTTGATAATACAAACGATGATACCTATTGGGGAGAGTTGGAAATTCTTGAGAACTTCAAGCAACAACCCCTTGAATTGAAAATGCTACCAATTGGAATAGAATATGTATTTTTGAAAAATAAGAAGCTGGTTAAAGTCAATGCAAGACTTGCTCCAAAATAGAAAGAGATGCTATTGAAGGTAGTTGAAAGATGGTCAGTAGCTTAAGCTTGGTCATATGCTAAACTCACAGGGATTAGTCCTAGGATATGTCAACATCGCATTTACACCGACCTAGCCATGAAGCCAAAACAACAACAACAAAGGCAGTTGAACCCCAAATTGAAGCAAATCGTCAAGGAGAAAATTGAGCAACTCCTCAAGGCGAGGTTCATCTATCTCATTGCAGATAACGAGTAGGTTAGTTCACTCATAATTGTACCAAAAAAAGGTGGTAAGTGGTGGATCTGCATTGATTTCAAGCTACTGAATATGGCAACATTCAAGGATCACTTTCCGTTGCCATTTGTTGACCAGGTACTAGACACAATATCAGGGCCTCACTACTACAGCTTCCTAAATGGTTATAATGGCTATAACCAAATTCAAATTGCATCAGAGGATCAAGCAAAGACAACGTTCACAAGTCCCTAGGGGACTTTTGCATATCGGAAGATGCCATTTAGTCTATGCAATGCTCCTGCCACATTTCAACGCCTGGTCCTAAGCATCTTTCAATAGCAAATTAGTAGTGGTGTAGAAGTCTTCATGGATGACTTCTCCACCTATGGAGCTACATTTGAGCAAAGCCCTGGACCACCTTGAACAAGTGTTGAAACGATGTGTCGAAACTAACTTATGGCTTAATTAGTAGAAAAGTCACTTCATGGTCCAAGAGGGCATTGTATTAGGGCATAAAATATCACAAGCAAGAATTAAGGTGGACCCTAAAAAAATAATGGTCATCCAAGGAATAATCCATCAGCCGAAAACAATTAAAGATGTTCGATCATTCCTTGGACACACTAGCTACTATTGGCGATTCATAGAGAATTTCTCTAAGATCATAAAACTGTTGGTTGAACTAATAAAGAAAGATGTTTCTTTTGTCTGGACCTCAGAATGTGAAAAAATGTTCCAGTAACTAAAAGAAAAGCTTATGGAACTCCAATTCTACAAGCATCTGACTAGTCCAGACCGTTTCACATCATGACAGATGCATCAAATTATGCTTTGGGAGCTATGCTGACGTAGTTAGATGACAAGAAACGTTCATACTACATCCACTGCACTAGCCGAATCATTGTGGGTGCATAATTGAACTACATCACTACAGAAAAAGAATTGATGGTGGTGGTGTTTGCTCTAGAGAAGTTCAGGCATTATGTGCTTGGATACAACATGTTTATGCATACAAACCATAGTGTGATCCGCTTCCTAATGAACAAGCCAACGATGAACCCCTGTGTCATACGATGGCTGGTGATCTTGCAAGAATTTAATCTTACAATGATAAATCAAAAGGACATTGACAATGTGGTCGCTAATCACTTGTCTCAGTTGTGATTAGATGACAAAGAGGAAGAAAGCCCATTATCCAATACGTTTCTTGATAAACTCTTCTTTGCTAGAGCAATAACTGAACAAATGCTCAATGAGCCAACATGGTATGATAACATTCTCACCTATCTTCTTACTCAAGAGATGCCACAAGGGTTGGACCACTAGAGGAAGCAACAGTTTCTTCACCAAGTAAAGCACTTTATGGAGATCAATGGACACCTCTATAAAGTGTATGCTGATGTCCTAATTCATTGGTGTGTCCTTGATGCTGATCAACTGCGTGTGCTCCAAGACACTCATAAAGGTCCTTGTAAAGGACACTATGCTGAGAGACACATAGCCATTAAAATCCTAATGGCAGGGTACTATTTGCCAATACTCTTCAAGGATGCTCACCATTTCATTCACTCTTGTGAACGATGCCAATGAGATGGTGGAATGACTGTTTGAATGGAGGAACCTCAATAATGGATTCAACTTTTAGAACCATTTGACATTTGGGGCATTGATTTCATGGGTCCCATCACGTCCATGTTAAATGAAAAGGCATACATCATAGTCATTGTTGACTATTGTATGAAATGGTCATAAGCAGTAGTCGTCATTGACTATACATCTTCTACTGCTACTCAATTTGTACAACAAAATGTTGTAAATAGGTTTGGTGTGCCATGTGCACTAATTTCTAACAATGGAACTTATTTTATAGGCACTACTTTTCAAAAGCTTATGCAACACTTAGGAGTTGGACACAAACTCACAACACCTTACCATCCCCAAGCTAATGGTCAAGCGGAGGTTATGAATAGGGAAATCACAAGAATATTAACATGAACTGTTAGAAAGTATAGGAAGGACTAGAACACAAAACTAAATGATGCCGTTTGGGCCTACTGCTCAACTTGGAAACTTCCTATAGGCTACTCTCCCTATGAGCTTATGTATAGCAAACTACTAACACTTCCTATTCAATCTGAACTCTGTACACTTTCAATAGCTTGTGAGCTTGACCTTGACTTAAGTCTAGCTCCAAAAGTAAAAACTAATGAATCTCAACCTACTAGATGAAAACCAATTAATAGCCTTATCATCTAACGAGTTACACAAGGCTTATAATAAAAAACATCATGACCTAAAAATTAGCAAAATTAAATTTCAAACGAGACAAGGTTCTCTATTGGAACCACACACATGTACCTCAACAAACTAAATTCCAAACATTGTGGAAAGGACCTTATATCATTTATGAAACTTTTCCTTCAAGAGTCATGATGATCTATAAACCTGAGAGCCCAAACAAGAAACAACTAGTTAACATCCAACAAATTAAGCCTTTCAATAAGCATACACCAACTAACTCAACGAGCACCTCATCTGATAGACAACCACGCTCCATATTTCGAATCTCCTCCTTTCAACTTAGTCATGGGGAAGATGGCCATCCATGCTAACCATTCAAGTAGCTCCTCAGTTTTTCAACTTTTTAATTTTACACATTTTTCATTTTACAACTTTTTGTTTTACATGCTCTTTATTTTAGATCCTTTTGTTTTTATGTTATTAATCTTTTCTAATTTTTTATTTTACACTATCGTTAGTACATTTGATATTTCTTGAATAATTGACACTTTTCCTATATTTTCTTTTATTTGGTATGATTTTCTAACTTTTTGTTAACAAGTGCCAGGTACATTGGTAATGCCTTACTTGATGGTGGTATGTACTATTTTTGTTATTTGATTATGGTGTCTAGTTTCTAGCTTTGAATTTCGTTACAGATAATTAAAACATGGTTTCTTTTTCATGTAACAATCAATGAGTTCACAACACTCTTATGGTTTTCCTTGTTTTGGAAACGTATAGTCCCTTTTTCATTAATCAAACTTTAGTAAATTTGTGACTTTGGTAGTTTCCAGAATTGGGAAGGATTCAAAGATTTGAACAGGGTGTGACTTCAAGGAGATTCGGTATTCTTTATACTTTTCTATTTGTCTAAGTGCATGTGTATTTCCATGAATTTCTTACCGTTCTATGCCAATCAATAAAAAAAGTTGTATAAGTCCTTGCATGGTGTGGTTCTCATCAAAAAAAAAAAAAAAAGATGAGGATTCAAGGCACACCCTTTGGACAAAATAAATGCATACATCCTTGCATGGTGTGGTTCTCATAAAAAAACAAAGACAAAGATTCAAAGCACATCCCTTGGACAAAATAAATACATGTCTTTGCATAGAGTTGTTCCCATTTCAAAAAAAAAAAAAAACAATGAAAATTCAAAACACACCCCTTAATAAAATAAATAAGCTACAAGCTCTAGTTATGGGACTCGTCTCCTTTCACTAAGGCCCTTCCTCACTTCCTATTTCTTCTTTAATAATGAACAATGGTTGTTCTGTGTGAGCACTCTTGGATCTCAAGGAATGGATTGATCTTAGAATGTTGATACAAAGTCACTGAAAGTGGTTGGTTTTAATCTAGACTAAGGATTGATCCTATCAAGTTATTTAACCACAAAATCCACAAGGGACTTCATGTGACCGTAATTAGGAACTCCATTCCACTCTCTCTCTCTCTTATCCATCTATGCTTTTTATATTCCACCTCACTGCTGATTTCATGTTTTGGTTCGATGTCCTAGTTTGATGTGTCAAAATTCTTAATTAGTTACTTCCAGGTTTTTGTACTTAACCTTCTGTAACCATTAATCATCTACAAAGCTCACGAACTCTTTGGTTTGAAGTTATGCAAAGGCATAAAAGGTCTATGCTTGCTTTGGGAAGACCCACTTGCATATCTTTTGGTTGGGTTAGTTAAGTTTTTTATCCTTGGACATTTTTACAATCAAATTCTTTCTATTTACCCCATCAATAACATCCAAGTGTACACATTTTCACAATAATTTTCAATGAATTCTTCTTTTCATTGCTGTGAATTCTTACACCCTCTTGAAATATTTCCTTGTATTAAACTCTTTCAAATTTAATGAACCACTTGTCTATTTTACCCTATTTGTCGACCTTCTCGCTAACACTATCAAAGAAATCAATTTACCACAATCACAACTTAGCCAAGTGTAACCACCGACGAGACAAGGCATTTAACAATTGTGTTACACATGGCATACTAATTCATGATTCCATTGTGATTGCAATGGGAAGCATGGACTGAAAGTGGAACTATCTTCACCAAGGATGATGCAACAATACCACACAATGAGGATCATTCATGATTGAAGGATCTTCTCTCTCTCATTCTCCTACTACTAAGAGATATTGGATGTCAATATTCTCTAAGGTGTTCACTCCTTTTCTCATGAACACCCATTGTTGTAAAAATTATAATTTCGTACACCTAGGCACTCAGAGTTTCTATGTCTATTTCATTTGAGTTAGTTTATCATATCAATCAATAATCCCATACCTACCCAATATGTTATATTGTAAAAAACTTGTTCCTCCTCTTCTTCACTCAAGGACGAATTTTCATTCAATTGTGAAAGTATGATAAATCACCATTTGTGTTGGCCACGTGTCATGTACGCGATGTCACATACACGACGTAAGGCTTAAATCCAACGTCTGGATATATTCCTCAAATCTATAAATATTGTGCCTAGGCTCCCATTTTAAGTCAATTTTGAATAAATTTAGTTTCAGTTTTCAAGCAAAGTAACAAAGCTCTTGCAATATATTTATCTCAAAGTTAAAATATTTTCTAAGTGCCCGTAGAAGAAGTCTAAAGTGTGTACAATTCTTTGTTCAAACACCAATGTACTTGAATGCAACAATGTGACGAGAATAAAACGAACTCTTTTGGCAATCCTTGCAGCACTAAGAATAGCTTAATATTTTCTTTATTACATTTTACTTTCTTGCGCTTTACTTTAATGCATTTGATTAAGTAATTTATTTTCAACAATTAATGAACGCAAACACGACCACTTTGAGCATTCATATAGTACTTGATAACCCAGCAATGCTACATGTGTTTAGGAAAGTGGGTGTTTACTTGTGTTAGGCTAGCTAAGCAACAAACATTAGTTTCAATCTACTCTACCCTTTATTCTTGTTGTAGGCGATTACATCCATAAAACATAAAATAATAAAAATTCATATACCTCAATTACACTTAAACCATACCCTTGAGCCTCACAGTGTAGTTGGGAAGACAACGAATATTTTCAACGCCGTTTCACTTCCTAGAGGAACTAGTGTATGAGATAATTATAAGTCCATAGAATTCGACCAAATCGCACATAATGCCTTAGTGATGCATATGTTTGGTCGTAGGGGTACTCGCAACTCATCGCTGCCCAAGACGAAGATTGCTCCAAGTAAATCTATGAAGGGGATCACTAGCAAAGACATTCACCCTATCAAAAAGGTAAAACTTTTCTTCAAGGCGGATTAGGTTTGATACTCGGAATTTGGCAGTTGAAGAAACACCCCACCCACATTGAGGAAATTTGGTAGCTGACACCTCTTTTTGAGTAACTATGCCCAAACTTTAACCCACATCTTTAAATTTGAGAAACAAGCACTTTACCATCACTCCAAATGATTTCTAAAAATGTAACTATAGATACAATAAATGCTACAATTGTGGTATCTCATACAAGATGAATCATTCAGTAATTTTAATTGCATAACGATGGATCCTAATTCAACAGTTTAACAGAAGATTATGTTGACAAAACCAAAGTTAGACGTTTATTTGAAAAGCTTTGGTATCTGAATTGGATTCGACCAACAGAGTTTTAACGCAAAGAAATAAATCAAAGACACAACTACAGGATAAAAAATATAAAATCAAAAAACACGGTCAGTAAATAGAAGCCTTTGGATTTGATAAAACTGCAAACATATGGACAAAGAACTACAGGATAAAAAATATAAAACAAAAGAACAGTCGGTAAATAGAAGCCTTTGGATTTGATAAAATAGCAAACATATGGAGAAGGGTGCGATGATAATGATGCTAATAATTGAATACAATACAAATAAATTGATGCGGGATCCTTCATGAGCCACTTAGAATTCCTGCAATCTGACAATGCACTTTCAGGCGTCAACGATTACGGATCGGTTAGTAACCTCTGGTTTGATTTTTAATTAGTAAAATAAAAACAAAAAATGACAACACTTCTGTACAATAATTTTAACATATGTTCAGTCATGGAAAGATCTGGCTTAGGTCATGTATTAGCTATTTCACAAACCTTTAGAAGTTCTTAAAGATTCACAAATCGCCATGTTTCTTGAGCTTCTCATACGCAACCCTCGGGCTCTAGTACATCCACAAAATGATGTACGGTTAACATTTGCTCTAAAACATTTAAACGTCACAGACTCAACATTATAAAATAAACTCAAATAATTTTTCTATCTGCAGCAAACTTCAAAACAGAATTTCTGATAAGACAAGAAGATAGCAATGTATTAAAATTTTGTTTTGGTGTCCTCTTGTAATTTAATGAACCTCAAATCATACTACCATGACCAATATGACCAGAGGAAAATTAATTCAACCACAGGACTCACTTGAACCAAGATGATCACCTACCTATTCAGTGCTAATTTACACAATGAAGGTGACAATTAAGACATGGGGTTTGAACAAGTTGTACAGGACGTATGTTGGAAATACTCATAAAATATGCATTGTCATCCTGATGTTCCAGAAGGCCTTCTGACAGGGACATTGAATTGTTGAAGGAAGATTTTCAATCCCTTCTTAACATACATAAAGAAATTGGGAACAAATAGGATGACAGGATTTTATATTACTATACATTGCAAAGTGGGAGGAGTGCATCATCATCATCCTAGCCTCTTGGGTTATCTTTTAAAGAAAATGCAATTATTAAGTATAATCTAAATTGCCTATTCGGTTAACAAAATTTATTGTGAATGCCATTGGTTATTTTGTAAGCTGTTTTATATGACTGTCCTCTGCCATTATTCGATCTTCTCTGTGATGGTGTATTAACATGTTGCTTCTACCTACCTACCTACATATGTCTATTTGTGCGCATGGTTCAAATACAAAAGTAAAGTTATTATCCCCTAGCCAATCACTGTGGGCAGAAGGCCTTCTTTAATATATTCCTTACAATCAAAGGAGAAAAATTTTACGAGTATATACTTTTAAAAAAACATGCTGAACTAAACTGAACTTACATGGCTTGAACTACCATCATTTTGCATTACTTGTGCTCTAGAACCACGTGAAAATAGTGGGGAGCCTGGTAGAGATCTGCTTGGAGAAATGGCCAATGTATGTTTTGGCGTTGGCATTTGAGAGAGAGGAGATACCGGTGATCGCAGTCCAGGTGTATGCTGCACTGAAGTTAATGGTGTTGATGCTGTACTCGCAGAAATCCTAGGAGACGCTTCTGGAGACCGAAGCTTTTTCAATGATTGCAGCACTGGAGATCTTCTCCCTGGCGCCAGCATGTTGACCTTTATCCTAATACGGATTGTCAAACCAAATGGTTGTAAATTGTATATGCTATATTTGAGGAATATAAAATATATTATAATTGCATACCAAATGAAAGATATTAAACTTACTTATTATGTACATCAATGTATTCATCTGTTTCATCCAGTATCTCTTCCTGCAACAATACTGACAATTAAGCATATTTCTAAGTGATACAAGAAAATGACGTAAACCGTGAAACACAGCCAAAACATGATGTGTGTACAAGAAAACTAATAAAATAGTAGCTTGAAGAACAAATAATGTGAAAAACATGGTTACAACGGACTACCAAACTCACAACGTGAAACCTAGATCTATGTTCTGCAAATTGTTTGCCCTTAATTATCTTGGGTGCGATAAAGAAGATAGAGTGACGGGTGCTCGATAAATATGCAGGATCTCTCTCTGATCAATGGTGATGCCAACGGAATCACACTGTTTTCTAACACTTTTTCAAAAATTATTAGAGTCTATCTATTATCAATTTCACCATTTCAAAGGAGGTCTCAGCAAATTGCTTTGAGTTTTAGTTTTTGTTTTAGAACATTTTGAAATCTCATTTTCAAAATAAATTTGAAGATGTAAACCTCGAAGAGGATGTAAATTTTGAATGAGATAACTGCTTATGGCCTTGAATGAAATGAATTTGACCATATGATGGAATGAAGTTTAGGTTCATTATTAAAAATTACATCATTCACGATTATTCAAGGCCCTTATAAAGAAGTTGCACCTTAAAGGCAAGGCATTATTCACATTGGTTGTTATTGCAATGGAACTCATAATAATGAAGCAGCTATGAGGATCTTCTGTATATTTGTAGAATCATACTAAACACTATAATCAGATAAGGTGTAGCTTACTCCATGCACATGTACAGAACACTATAATGAGATAAGGTGTAGCTTGGACTTAGAACCAACATTAAAATCAGATAAGGTGTAGCTTGGACTCGGAACCAAATCCAATACGGTTAATAATGGCAACCCCTACACCACCCACACCCAGAATCATGGTCGTAAGTATGAAGTGCAGGGCTATTTTATGTTCTTTCTTCCATCATCCATGTGGAACATTTCCCAACTCCACTTTTCACTTTTTGTTGCTTTTTTAAACCAATTTCCCACTTCTTTTGGCCAGAATTTCCTATCGACCTGTCACAATCTGTCTCTACCAGACCTCCCTTGCCAGCCTCTGCTGCCCTCGTCCTCGGCAGCGACTACCTATCATCGCAGTCTTCAATGGGCCTCCATCAGTTAAGACTTATAGATGTATGACCAGTGTTTAGAAATTTGAAAAGTCATGAGGCCAACAAATTGAGCTAATCATCTGGTCAACGAGTTGGCTCAATTAGTCAGTGATAAGCCACAACAAGCCATAAGATTAAAAAATATATTTTAAGAAAACACTTGGAAAGCAAAAGTGTAGCTGGTACAGAATCGGCACAACCAAGCATCGGTAATCCTGAACTTCACAAGCCACGTTCCTAGCTTGAGGCAGAGGCTAGATGATCAGGTGTATTTTGAACATGTTGACAGGGCCATACCGAGAGGAGGAAAGCCTAATTGCATATTTGGGACATGGATAGCTGACGTTTAGGATGTTGCAATGACCTACAAGATAGGGTGGACATATGTAAGGGGAGAGCAGCAATTTAAGATATATCTTGTCTAGAACCACTAATAACCACCCTCTAAATTCAGTACAATTTTTTTTCTCCACTGCTCTTAAAACATGGGGTACCCTTACATGAGCAATTAATAAGGTCATGACTCATTATAACGATGGGTTGATTACAGAGCCAATGTACCTCCTGCCTTATTAGTTATAAAAAGTTGATGAGATGAGACCTTACTACTCCTAATTCTAAGGATAAGGATTTTGATGCATTGATTGCATATCGCCGATCTTTGATAGTATTAAGGTACCTTGAAGACTAGTATAGCCAAGGGTGATTGCTAGCTAATTATAAAACTTATCCTTTTAATCCAAACTTAAAGGCACAAGAGGCATCATTCGCGGTAACAGTTTTAGCATTGATATTAAGTAGCAAGGGCTCTGGCATTGATATTATGTGCAATGCCGCTAGATTTAGTAGGTGATCCTTTTAGTAGAACCACCGCTTCTGTGCCATTCTACAAATTGTTTGATGATTTATATAAATCTATTACTTAGGAAATTTTTGGAAGGTATGTTTTCATGCAAGTTCTAAGTTATTTACCTCATTTCTCTAGTTTTTTGAATTATTTAAATTTGGTTTGGAAAATTTAAGGTTTGGATGCTGTCCATGCTCGTTATTTGTCAAACTCATTTTTGCTGGTAGAATTTGTTAATTCAACGATGGTTTTTAAGGCCTTCGATATTGAAATTTTCAATCATCGTCATGCTTTATTGATTATTCAAAAGTGGACACCCTCTTTTAATCTAGCATCTCCTAAGTTTCAAAATGTTCCTTGTTTTGTTAAATTGCTGAATCTTTCATTAATTTTTGAAAAAGTTGAAATGAACATTGTTTCTCATATTAGGCCAATCAAGCATTTTGAAACCTTCACTGCAGCTAGTGGTTTTTGCAGAACTCAATATATGATTGAAATGGATCTTGATTTGCTTAAGCAAAAAATTCTTCTGTGTGCTAGCAAAATTAATTATGCGCAAAAGGTTGTCTATTACAATCTTTCAAAGTCATATCACTATTGGCATCAAGAGGGTCATATGTTTGATTCATGTCCTTTTATGCTGCGAACAAAGGCAATGCAAGCCTATCAACAAGAAGCTACTGTAAATGCTACAAAGGTTTTTTTTGCAAATGTTATAGATCCTACTAAGGTTTTTTCTACAGATGCTACAAATCCTACGATGACTTCTTCAACTGACATTTCAACAATTAGCCCACCCTTTTCTTTTACTATTGTTCAACAAAATGTATCTTCAAGAAAGGTTCCAATGAAATTAGTTTCAAAAAATTCTTCAATAACTAAGGCAAAACAAATATATGTTCCTCAAGTTTCACAAAATCCTATTGTTGCTTCAGATGGTTTTCAAGTGGTTCTTTATAATAAAAAACATTGAGGAAGTCTATCTATTGGTGATTACATGCCAAATCTTTAGAATGAACAGCATGTTTAAAATATTTTAACTACTAATAATTCATTTGCAACTATTGGTCAAGATGTGTAGATCATATCTTTTGATAATGTTGATTTTATTGACAAGGCGGAGGCTTCCTCCCCCTACGCCCAATGTTAATCTTTTCATGGAATGTTTGCTTATTTACCCAAGAGAGAAGGTTTCTTAGGATTGGTCGTAAAGATGAAAACCTAAAAAGACATCCCCAAAACAGTTAGGCCTCTTCTTTTTATTGATTTGGAGTTTCTCCTCTTTGCAGTACTCCTCTGCTTTTGTACTTTGGATTTTTATTTTTAATATATATATATTTTGGGGTCCAACACCCAAGGGTGATAGCTAACACTTCTAATCATTTAAAAAGCTAGAAAACATCCAACATGTGTCTAACTCACTTGTTTCAAGTTTTGTTTTACAAGCAACACCAACGGATGTGGTTGGATGTACTCCTAATCCTCTACCATGTTTCCACCAAACATGATCACTTAATCTATAATAAGCTTCAAATAATGGTTGGGGATAAAAAATATATAAGTTTTCAACAACTTTGCCCATGAAATGTAGCGTTGCATTTCCACATTGAAGGCCATCCAACTCGAAGAATCTAGTCACCATCCAACTGTGAGTTAGGTTATCTTCAAGTTCTATACAACATAAACAAAGCTTAGCTCAACCATCGTTTTTGGACTACACTTTAATATACCCTTGAGATGGGTGACCGGGGATTGTACATGATGTGGATACATACTTACAATTGGTGTTTGCATCATTGAAAACCTTCGAGTGTTATCAACTCAAACCCCTTGGATCCAATGGCTCGGGATATTAAGCCAAAGTAAGCATATGTACAAGTAGGGTTGGATAGTGGTGCTCATCTCCACATCTAGGGTAGGAAGCATGCAAAATAAATAAACAATACAACCCACCCATTCAAGGTAAGGGGATAAACATATTATTATAAAAATGATTAGTTGATGATCCCTAGCAATACTAAATGGTTCACACAAGGAATATCAAGCAAATGCATCATCCACCTAATTACTAACTCTAAGTTTAGGTAAATTGTTTATCCGATGGCCCAAAGGGCTTCTAATCATAATTCATGTGGGTTCATTTTATGGAAAGAAAATAAACATACATGATTACACATATGTTTTCTTTCTTTTCTCTGCACAAATAGAATAACATAATTGTTGGTAAATAAATGGGGTTTGCATATTGAAATAAAAATAAATAAATAATATTTTACTTTGCAGAAAAGGAAAATTTAACTATGTCAAAATGTACAAAACATTCATTATGCCTTAAAAGACTTACTCCAGATCCACTATCCTCACATAAGAGAGAAGATAATTGTGCATTTCAAGCAAGTTCTTAAATGTCATATAAGAAGCTAGCTCACACAAAATAAGGTGGACCAATGTTTCCTCCAACATTAGGCATCCTAAATTTGGCAAATGAAGTCTAAAGGTAGGCTCTGAATTTTTAACAAACAAATCTGAGCATAAACAAAAATGAGGGCCTAAAGTAAATCAGAAAATGAGGGCCTGAAGTACTCGTGTGTTTAATTCTCTCTAGTGGTGAAAATTAAAAACCTTCAGTTGAGAATGCAATAACTGAGTGCCCCAACAGAGTTATCAGGCATGCAACATACTAGTGGCATTCTACTCCCCATGCAACCTCCCTTACCATATAAAATAAAGCTAAATGCATTTTCTCTCAATGGAAGAAAAACAAAAGAGCTTTCTTCAGCTTACAGACTTTGCCTTCTATCTTCTGACAGGAACATCCCATGGAATCTCCATACATTACTTCCTCTAAGTCTTCATGCAAAAATGCATTCTTTTAATCTAGTTGTTGTAGATACCACCCTAAATTTACTGCACAAGAAAGAAGAACTCATATAAAATTCATCTTAGCTACAGGAGCAAATGTTTCCAAATAATCTATTCCATAATGTTTGAGTTAATCCCCTTTGCAACTACTCTTGCCTTGAATCTCTCAACTGTATCATCAACTTTTTGTTTAATGGTAAAGACCCACTTGCATCCTACGGCCTTTTGCCGAGCTAGAGAAGTAGTAAGCTCCCAAAGTATCATTCTTTGCCAAAGCTTTCATCTCTATACCATGGTTTCTTTCCACTTAGGTTCATCAAATGCTTCCTTCCAATCCTGAAGAAAGACATAGAAGACACGGACAACATAAAGGTTTTATAGGAAGAGGATGAGTTATATGAAACACAGTTAAAAATGGGATGTTGCATATAAGTTAAAACCCAGTATCATTCTTTGCCAAAGCTTTCATCTCTATACCATGGTTTCTTTCCACTTAGGTTCATCAAATGCTTCCTTCCAATCCTGAAGAAAGACATAGAAGACACGGACAACATAAAGGTTTTATAGGAATAGGATGAGTTATATGAAACACAGTTAAAAATGGGATGTTGCATATAAGTTAAAACCCCTTTCTTAACAACAATAGAGAGATCTATATTATCGATAACAAGATGAAGGGGCTATGGTATAACTAAATCAGAGGATGGCTATTGCCTGGGTTAAGTATGCATGCTGGTTTTATCCACTTGTTTCCTGAGATCATCTCTATTCAATCTCACTCAAGTCTCATAGCTCTGCTTTATTTCTTCATCCACATGCTTCTACCCCTTCTTCCCTTCATCTACATCCTTCCCCTTTTTCTCTTTAGGCATGGAGATCCATAATGAAAATATAGAGGATAAAGTTAGTTCCTCTATACCAATAATCTCCCCCTGAAGAAGTGACTTTAAAAAATAAGCCACATTTTCAAGAAAAGTAACATGTAACTAACATTCTGACAAACATCTTCCTAATACGTTGATGATAACACGTGTAATCCTTCTAAGCTACATAGTGCCCAATAAATACACCTGAGATCTAGCTTTCCTGTATTTTTTGATAATCATGAACAAGACATATTCACCCAAATACCTTTGAAGAAATTATGTTCAAACAGGTACCTTGAAAAAGCTTCAAAGAAGCTTTGAAATCAAGTGCTTTTAATGGCATCTGATTGATAAAGTATGCTGCTAAAAGAACTGCATCCCCATAAGAGGCTTTGAGAATATTCATAGTAAACATAACTAAAACATTCCAAGAGATGTCAATCTTTTTGTTCAGCAATGCCATTTTGAGCCTGTGCATTCATCCATATACTCTATGCCATTATTGCTTCGCAAAAATTTTAACTTTGGCATCAAACCCATTGTACTCCTCGATTGTATGGTTTACCATAGAACAATTTTTTTTATTCCTTCTTGATCTTAGCATACACATATATAAAATATAGTTTAATCATGTTTCAACATTTGTTGTCCACAGGTACATACATCATTCCATTGTCCTCACGGGCTCAAGGTGAACTTTTTACATTAGTTGAGGTATTTTGTTTTGGTTGAGAAGGTTCAGGTAGCTCTTAATATCACCTCACACAGTAAAGAAAATCAGAATATTTTCCATAATACAAGTATTAAAATGATCTATGGTCTCGGTTATGGAAAGCCACAATGTCTATATACTGACGATTTAAAAATTCAGAGTTGAGAAGTCAATTGAGTCCACGCGTAAGACAAAAAGCGCTCTTTCTGAGCTCCCAATTGAACATGCATATCTCATAATCACCTCTCATAATGCAAACTGGGTTTCCTCCCAAAATCAAACCCTTGCCAACATCATCAATATGAGCTTAAATGTAAAATCTGGCACCTTTTTATTTCAAAACTAAACGTAAAATATTTCATAGTGTTTAGTAATGAAACTCCTTCCATTTCTAATGATGTTTTAACATCACTTAATCATTTACCTCACTCAGAGTTAAACCATACACTTTGAACTTCCTTGAATCTAGTGGGAAGATAATTATCACAGACTTATCATCAATACGCTAGTATACTTATATTGTTCCATCCACGGCTTATGATTTGGACATGCATGTACACTTGTGACTTGTATGATTAGGAGTTGGGAACTCTTGCCTATCAACCCATTGTACTCCTTGATTTCCCCATAGGCTTTTTGCAACCAAGGCTTCTTACATCTATGTCAGAGGTTGTAGAAATCCAGAGAATGTTGGCTCCAATATTGGTAAATTGAGGGCCTTGGCAATGGCATCAACTGAATAAGGCACCATTATGCCCTCACTTTTGACTGTCACATCATCTTGCTTGTTGTGCCAAAATTGATGCCTCTTGGAGGTACCATTCATTGCGCTAGATAGTGTGAGCCAAAAAGGTAATGCTTGTAACTGCTCACAAACTTCTGCAGGCGCAAACTCCATAAAAGGACCAAAATTCAATTCTACAATGACTATGAACATGATTGATTTTTCACTGATTGCTTGGCTACAATCATTTGCAAGTGTGAACTATTGGCTTGGTTTGGAGTAGGAGGAGGTTCTGCAACTTCTACTTGTGCAAATTGCTTCATTTGTGGTGTTGGCTGTGGAATCAAATAAGATTACACTTCTTGCTCTTCAATAGGGGGTTGTTCTCCTCATCCTCTGCCTCTTCCTCTCGGTCTCTTCTTTCTAGGTTGTGATGGTCCTTCAACTTCAAGGACTCTTTTTGGTGGGATTTGTAATCATAAAGAACTTTGATTACTCAAAACTTCAAAACAAAAAAAAAAAAATCCTACTTGATCATAACCTCGCATTGGATTTTGGGTTTTGATCAAAATTTCAAAATATGGCCAATTTTATTTTTAATTAGGACTACAACGTTGGAATTTCATCAATCTCAGAAAAAGCCCTAATTTCAAGAGTTCATCAGAATTTAAAAATATCTGCAAGATTAATATCCTATCACTTAACCCATCGTGAAACATTCCTAGGAGAGAGCTCTTAGGTTTGTTAGCAAGAAACCTTGGGTTCTAGAGAGCCTATGGGACAACCAAGAAAGAGTACAATGGGTTGTCCACAGCCAAGAAGATTTATTTCAAAATTGAGACATATCATATTTTCCCCACCAAGAGGCTTAATCAAATTTCAACATATGCTGCTTGAGGAAGCACTATTTTGATGGGAAAGTTCCAAGCTAATATGGCTCATTTGCTACTTTTGGAAATCCAAAGAAGAATTGAAGAGAAAAAAACAATGAAGTCTGCACTTCCATTTCTCTGCCTTATCAGAAAGTTATGCAAACTAGCAGGCATTTTGCGATACACTAATAATATACTCAAAAAAGCCCAAAATGCATCTTACGCTGAAATCTCCAAGTCAAGGCCTCCAAAGAAAGATCAAGTGGAGAAACCATCAGGCATTGGGGCTGCAACAAGATCAACGCCTACAACCAACATTCCCACTAGAAGCACCAAAACAACAAGACCAAGTGTTCCACCAGCACAACAACGAGGTTATAGACCATCCATGAACCAACTACAACAAATTGCAGAAGCTGTAAACTGGGGTAATTGAGAAGTCTCTAGTATGTACAGAGTTAGAAAAAACCCTAGTCACCCTACAGTATCTACCGAACCGACTAGTGGTCAAATTTCCTTGCAGGCTGAAGAAAATGACTGGGCACAACAAATCTCAAGGAATGTTGCATCCTTCCAAATGACATTAAAGACAGGAGAAGGAGCCACAATAGTGGTGATGCAACGCAAGGGTGCCCAAGGAGTAACAAAGATGATTATTGTTCACATAAAGTAATTCTTTCATGTCTCTGTTGTACCACCATCTAATATTTCAAGAGCCAAAAATGTTCAAACTCTAGCAAGAACATCAAGAAAAGATACAGGAAAAGAAAAGGAACCAATCTCTCCGATAGAGCATGAAGATGCATTAGATATACTATTGCAAACAAGATAAATCATGCATTATCTCTTTAACATCCCTAGTGATATCACTGCAGTCTAGTCTGAACTAATTTCAACCTAGGGAAAACTGGTAATTGCAGAGACGAGAATGCAACATGTAGAGGCAAAAGTGCAAAGATTGCCGAAGGAGCTAGCTCAAGTCCACCTATATGTAGCACCAAAGCAAATGCCACAATTCCAAGATGACCAAATGATGAAGTGTCATTTAGTCGATGCATTGACTGGGCCGCGTATATGTGGCCGCATCGATGTGGGCACGTCGACGTAGCCTTCATGCGTCGACGTGGCCCCGTTTACGCAGTCGCCTATCCCGACCTATAAATAAAAGGGCCTTCCACCTAATTTAGGTACCTTTTCAGTTAGTTGTAGCGAAGCTCTTGCAGTTTGTTCCCGCCAGAGATAGAATATTTTCCAAGTGCCCGCAGCAGGTGTAAAAAAAGTGACCGGCTCTTTATTCGAGCGTTGATGTACCTGAGCCCATTAGCGTGATGGCAATAAAGACGAACTATTCAAGCATTCATTGCAGCATGTGGACTTAGCTATTTTATGCATTCAATAGTTTAATATGTTTATGCTTTATTAGTTACTTGTTAATTACTTAAGTTTTTGTTATTATAATTTCAATCACTATTGTTCATTCATAGTTCTTAAAGGCCATAAGTACGACCATCTCGAACGTAACTCAAACACTTGGTAACCCAGAAGTGTTAGGAGATGTTTAGAACATGCTCGGAAGATGGGACCGGATACTTATGTTAGGAATAGTTAAGATTTAGATTAAGATAATCTTAGATTAATTAATATTCTAGCCTTACTTTCCAAGATAATTAGCTGCCGAAAAGATAATTAAAAAGCTATAAAAATCATTAGCCTTAGTCTCACTTAACCATCTTAAACAGAACCTCACAAGTGAGATTAGGATGACAATGAGCGTTCTAACCCAAGGTTTCACTGGTTAGAGTCTGGTGTATGTTAAGTGCTTACAGTCTGCGGATTTCGACCGAGTCGTGCGTGAACGCTCGTGATTCGTATGGTTGGGTGTAGGGGTACCTAGCCGCTCATCACCAAATAAATCAAATGATGGCAAGACAAAAGCAACTTGAGATGGAGCAAGAAAAAGCAACATGAAATGCATTAGTTGTTGGTACACAAACCTATGCTCAGGCACAAGCCATTATTGGACTGGAAAAGGAGAATAAAAAGACTGCTGCTGAGAATCTAAGTTTGACTAATGTTGAATAAAAAAAAGCACATTTTTCAAGAGAATATCAATCAATTGAGAGAGCAGTTTGCTTGTGTCAACCTAAACATCAGATAATTGGCTTGGGACAATAAGACCTTATCAATGGAGAAAGTACATGCAGTACATCAAAAGTTTGCCATTGAAATCAATGAACAATGCCAAGAAACATGAAAAGCTCAAAAAAAAACATTTTAGAGATAAGGTGGGGATGTATAAACAAGTTAATGAGAAAGAAATCCATATGGCTAAAGCTAAGATCAATTTAGCGATTCAGCAGTTACCAAATAGGCAACCTATCCTCGACAGCCTCACCTTGATACATCAAGTAGAGCTTAAGAACAAGAACTTGCAGATCCAAGATTTGATAGAATACATGGTGTTGCAAATTTATGTTATGCCAACTTAGCCACATTGCCAAAAGGTAGACCTTGGACTAAATTGGAACAACTCGCCACAATGTATTCAATGTAAGAAAAGAAGTTCATGGATAGAAAGGATCCATAGCAAAAGATGCATGTTGTCAATTCCGAAGTGGTAAAGGCCAATTATCAAGACCAAAAGGATGTCACAGCAAACTTAGCTAGCAAAATGACTGATTGTTAAGAACTACAAAAACTAACCAAGGCTTTTGAGGTTGAAAGGACCAATTTGCAACATGATATGTGAAGACCAATGAATTGTTTCCACAATTGTCATGTCCTTAGGAGGTACCAATGCTAGAAAACATCGCCCAAGTAGCATAGACCGTTCATGATCCCAAGACAAAAGAAAAACAGTTAAGGGCCTTGCTAAGTCGACATCAATTTAAGAAGCTTGATGACAAAGGAAAGCAACACTAGCAACCACCAATGCAACACAAGCCCCCACCACTAGGAACATAAAGAGCTGTAACAACATTTTTTGAAGACCACATCAAGCTTTAATTTTTGTTTTAAATTTCGATTGGTAAACAATGTTGTCAATCATGCTCTACATAATATTTCTATAATTCACTCAAGTTAAGATGCGACACTCGAAGTCGGTCAATTATGTCATGTGTATATGAATACATCGGTCTGTAAGATCTCACATTTTTTGTAACAGCTCTATCCTCCTTCTGTTTTAACTCAAGAATGAGTTTCTTGTCAATTGTGAGGGTATGATAAATCACTTTTTCACAAACAATTGCGATATTGTATGTAGATACAATATCGTAGCTCAACATACAATGTCGTAGATGCAATGTAGTGGACCACAATCATGCATAATATGAAACCACTATCATGTCAAACTTACCTTTTGATCCAATACTTAACAAGACTTTGTCAATTTGTTTTCTTGAACTTAGCAATAGTTGTGAGTGCTCATAGTGTGGTGGTAAACTACAATTGTCCAGCATCTTTATTCTAGTAGATTGTTCATGGACATAATTCATGCACGGAAATAAAAACCAAGATTGGACTTTGCCATTGCAGCATCTTACTTAGAATAGATTTATACTTTCATGTAATTTACTCTTCTATTGTCATTTACATTCCACAAGTCATTGCCTTTTTCCCATGCTTATTAGTATGGGTAGTAAAATAAGTATGACTAGTTTCAAGTAGAAAGTGTAATTGTCTAGTAACCCAGTAATAGCTTTACCTGATTCACTCAATAGTAAAGTTACTTGGTAATACTAGTGGCAGTTGCATTAGCCCAAGATGTGTACAATAAACTAGGAGCAAATGCTTATTGCCACTAGGCTATCTTAGCTCTACTTTCCCTATAGTTGATAGAATCTATATTCATTTTACAATGCTTTCACTTAGCCATTTATGAGCCTTTCAACATCACTTAATCATTTACCTCACTCAAAGTTAAACCATACACTTTGAACTTCCTTGACTCTAATGGGAAGACAATGATCACAAACTTATCATCAATACGCTAGTATACTTATATTGTTTCATCCACGGCTTATGATTTGGACACATACGTATGCTTGTGACTTGTATGATTAGGAGTTGGGAACTCTTGCCTATAAACACTAATGTCAACAACATCAAAGTGAACTATTACAAAAGGTGCAGTGCTTTTATTATTAATAGGAGTGTAAGAGGAGTTTATGCTTAGCAAATTCACAAGCATCAGTCACCAATGTTTTCAAATTACACTGCTATGAAAGATGGATGCCCTAAACATTGATGTCATTGCAGTTTGTTGATGAGTAGAATCAATCTGTAGGCATGGCTACAAGACCTTGGTTGAGTCATAGAACCAAGAGTAGCCTCCAATAGATATAAGCCATCTTGTGCTTTACCATAGCTAATCATTCTTCTTGTTTTCAGATCCTGAAAGTCACAATAAGAAGGGAAGAATGTGACTTTACGATTCAAATATTTAGTGATAGTGCTGATAAAGAAGAGATTAAACAATTGGGAACATGAAGAACAAAGGATGATGTTGATAAAGAAGTGTAATGGATGAAGCCTTTTCCTGACACCAAATACAGAAAACCATTTGGTACATGAACTTTATCTATACCTGAGCAAGGAAAGTGAAATGAAAAATATGGAGATAACCAGTCATATGGTCTGAAGATCTCAAATCTATAACATAGGGTTTAAACTCAACACATGGAAACACTAAGAGCCCTAGCCAATACACCTGTATGGGTAAAACTGGAAGTTGAAGAAAAAGACTAAGCCAAGGTAGAAGGAGAATCAAGCTACCAGTTCTTTCTTACAGAGATTAGCAACATCTAAACTTTTGCATTGACAGAATGTTTTTGTTCCTTCAACCATATAAGTTTGTGATCGAGAAGGCAATGCTATTTTAACACCTCATCCCCGAGTGGGACAACCATGAAGTTTTCAAAAAGTCTTTCTAGTACATCTAGGTCATCCATGCTAATCACATCTTAGGTGCTCCTTATCAACTGCCCCTTGATCAACAAAACAAGCTTTTCCGCTTTATAGAATCTTTTTAAAGGGACTTAGCTACCATAGCCAATCTGTCTTGAGTAACAGGATGCAGCAACACATTCCTCTTGCCCTCCTTTTCCTGCACATAAGAGTATGTCTGCCTTAATGAAGAAAATATATCTTTGCCAAGAACTTGTACCCTAATTTGATCATACTCAATGTTGACTCAGCTAGGAAATCAGATACCTACTCCTTATCTATTAGTTTCTGGAATTTGGTGGCTATCATTAGAACAATCATCCAAAAGTCTTCATAAAAATCCACCGCCGAAAAGTCTTGTTAGAAATCAAACTCCTACAATAGACTACTAAGTTCAGCAAAGTACTGGACCACAATCATATTGTCCTATTTTGTCTCATGAACTTTCTTCTGTAATTCACAGGCTAGAGGATCATTACCCAATTTTGAATAAGTCTGAGCAGCAGCAGCATTCCAAATTTGACAGTCAAAGTCCAGAAGTAAGTAACCACAAGCAATATGTGACTGCATGGAATTGATAAGCTAAGCTAAGCCAATGCTAGTTCCCTACGACATACCCATATAGCCCACATGCCTTTATAAACAAGCAAGATCAAGACCAGGCAAAACAATTATTCCAATATAATTTTACAGAACTAATTTGGTTTATCACTGAAACCTCTGGCCCTGCTCCCACTAGTGGGGAGGTGAGTATAACAGGTTGCACTAACTTCCAACATGTTTCCACACATGAAAAAGAAGAAGAAGAAAAACAGGAAAAAGAAATCTTTAGGATACTAGAAACCATAAGTGGCCTATTACAATCAACCCACAACTATAAAAAACCAATAAGATCAAGCTTGATCAAAGAAACTCTTACCAGCTTTCACAGCTCCTTTGTGTTCAGACTGCTGGAAAAGATTTCTAGATCATGGGTTTGAACATTGGTGAGTGAGCTTGTCATCGTGCTTGTACTTTCTAATAAGTTGCCAGTAACAAGTTTTGCTTGAGAACTTAGTTTGTTATTACTTAAGTTCTACTAGTGTAATGTATTGGCTATATGTCCTAAAGATACATACAATCAAAGTTGTGTTCAGAAATCCTCCAATTTTAAGAACAAGGTCTCAACAAAATATCATGAATATATGGTTAGATTAGGTTAACACCAGTTTAATATTGAGGTGTGGTGATACAATATGGCCTATACTAACAACAGATCCAGCTGAAAAGAAATTGCAAATATCTCACGTAAGATCTAAGATGATTAACAAAATCTTTGTGATACGATTGATAAGAGGGAAGCCAAAGTTCTGGATTTCAATTTTGAAGGCATTATATTTGGAAGTGTTTACAAGAATACTTGATGCAGCAGGATCAAGAGTACCACTGCTATAGATCAAACCTTTGGTCGAGATTGCATAATTAATGCAAATTAGTGAATAATTCAATAATTTTCCAATTTTAAAACCTATTAATATATAGAAATGAAAGGCATACATAGCAAGATTAAAAAGGAAAACCACAAGAACAGAAAAATCATTGTTTCCAAATAAATAACCTGAAGAAGCTCCTCGATTACATCTTCCATTGTTATAATCCCAACAACTTCTTCATCATTTGAAAAGCTTGGAGGTATGCCATTTTGAAGATCTAAAATATCTTCAGCTCCAATACGATCCTTTTTCCTAGATTTGACAGCTGTGGAACTCTGATCAGCACCTTGTACTTCACCATCTTTTGATGTAGTGGCACTGCGTGAATCACTAGGTCCTGCTGAAAGCATTGCTTACTTTAATGAATGATACTACTGGTTGTTTATCTTCTAATGGCAAAAATATCAATAAATTATGCATGTGTTATACTGTGTATACTTATCAGTTAACTCAAGAAAATAATCAGTTGCAACTTGGAAGTGAGGAAAAGAATTAAATGAGAAAAAATTTCACCGTAGAAAAATCAAATTCTTGTTAAGCCTGGACCAATCTGACCTCACAGTCATGTTAGAGAAATGAGAGCTCAAATGTGGCCCGTATGTATCTAATTAGAATACCAAATGCAAAACATTTTCATTTTACTAGGCCAACAGGCATTTCAATAAAACATATTATAATTTTGAAAAAAATACATGCACCATTTTACATGACACTTTATTTATAATCATTATAATAATGTGAATTTTGAAGCTTAAAACAGTGGCATGACAAGGCAAGAAGTAACTGCTAAATTTTAACAAAGAAATTGGCATCCCAGATGTGAGTTTGCATGTTACAACATTAAATGATGATAGTGAGGAACCTTAATCATGACCTAATATTTTTTAACAAAACACTATGTAATAATAAGCCAATGCTGATTCGACAAGCCCTAATATAACCGGAAAAATCAATTAATACTTAATTGAACTGTCCTTGAAAGTGAGAAATACAATATGAACTTAAGTATGGCTTCTATATTAGGCTTTCTGTAATGACTCTTCTGAATAATGGTGTTGATGTTATAGAATCTGATTTTAGTTATTCAGAAGAACCAATCTGCAGATCTTATGCTCAGAACACCAATTCTGAAGCTTCAGAAAAAGTTCTGATGCATAGCATTCTGGGTATGAAAAAGCAGCAATGTAGGTCTTTGGAAGGGTTATCAGGATTGTAACCTAACCCCAAGATGCTGGCTTATATGAGGCATCGGATGGCCTGTTGCAGGGACCATGACTATTTTATCGAAACTGATAATGTTAAGCTTCTGAGAGCTTGTGAAAGAAACAAATCTTTAGAATAAGCTTGTGGTGTATGTTCAACGCAATTTTCGTCAAAAATATGGTAAGATGTACAATTTATTGACTCAATATTAAATTACAACATATCTTTATCAATAGCACTTATTATTCATCAGTGACGAACCATTGTTTGTTCTTGTAATTGGTGCCACCGTGTGTTGCTTCAAAGACATGAGTTCAATTCCAGATAATTCCCTTGATGATTGCAGAAGGCCAAACATGACACATTATAACGAGGTAAAGGATATGAACAACATCAGCTTCATGTTAGAGTGAACTGACCACTACTACCAAAACAGAACCGTTGACAGTAATGTCAAGGTACTTAAGTAGGAGCCAAGCAACACCTAAAGTGATCACATAACGTAGTTGTAGTAACACGATATCTTTTCAATCTATGTTATTAAAGGTAGCTCATCACAACGGACAGATCAGTTATGATACTACAAAACATTTCATCTTTACGGTGCTAGAGTAACAGGATACCACATTACTATAGTTGCAGTCAGCACTGTGATTTCTTGACTTGAAGTCTTAACATTTTCACTGAGCTAAAATTATAGTTGGCCTTCTTTAAAGTTCTTCAACTTTCCTTTGCCTACTTCATCATATTTTATAAATGTATGTTGCCACATTACTGCTAATTTCAATTCTAACACATATTACAGAAGAAACACAGCTCTTCCTAACCTACACAATAGCTAACAAATGAATTTTGTATGTTTCCCTTTGCGAAACATTATTGATTTCAAGAGATTCAGATTTCTAGTGGTGATGCAGTATGATTTTTACTTTGATGCTTATTGCACATTTACTTTGTATTTGAGATGATTTTGGATTGTTAATGTTGTTAAAAGAAATAGTAAGATGATGTTCTGTCATTGAATGGATTTGAAATCATTGTTTCTTATGTTTCTTGTGGCCAACTGTTTCATTGAGCAATTAGCTGATGAACTCCTTAAGAATGATCACAAAAACATGAAATACCAACTGCACATGACCCAAAGAAAATGCTAACTCATAAGCCTAATACATGTCTGCCAAAAATCATATCTATGACTCATGAAAGACCCCATGAATGACTCACAACTCACAACAAAATCCCACATACCCTCATGAAATAATCCTTACTTGTCCAAGCCAAGATAATAAATACCTATAAATACTTAGAATGAAACAATGGTTTAGAGTACACACCTCTATGAATGGCTGATCAGTTTAGAAAAACACCTCAAGCTCGAATTGTTGTTCAACTGGCAACTTCAAAGATTAGGTCAGATTATTTCCCAACTAACAGCCCAAAGATTCAGGTCATAATGGCAAGCCAAGGTGCAGCTAAAAGCCCCAAGGAAAATCAAAGAAAGACAAACCCTAGAATCAGCCCCAACAGTCTTTAGATACCAAAAGCCTCCAAGAATAATCCTTGTCCAAGCCAAGATAAAAAATACCTATAAATACTTAGAATGCAACAATGGTTTGGAGTAAACACCTCTATGAATGGCTGATCAGTTTAGGAAGAAGATCACACTTCAAGCTTGGATTATTGTCCAACTAGCAAATTCAAAGATTAATTCAGATTGTTTCCCAATTAACAGCCTCAAGATTTAGGTCATAATAGCAATCCAAGGTGCAGCCAAAAGCCCCAAGGAAAATCAAAGAAAGACAGACCCTAGAATCAGCCCAAACAGTCTTCAAAATTAGATACCAAAAGCCTCCAACAGCAGCAGCAAAGTAAGCCTCTTATGCCTTCTTCAAAAGTTCACAAAGAGCACTAAGACATCCACCAAGACAAGGTTAGAGCAGCCTCACACAATCTCCTCTCTCTTCCTCTCCTCTTCTCCTCACTCCTCAAACTAGCATAGTCTCTCCCTTCTTGGCAAAAGGTAAAAATAAGAGCAAACCCCTTTTATTTATAGGATGAAGAAGACCCCAAGGCTTAGACAAAGACTTGTGCATAAAAGCTTACACAACGGGCAAAGAATAGGCAACTCATTCTCCAAAAATCTTCTTTTTTTAATTTATGGCATTATTACTACTTGACTTGGACAAGCAAGCTCTCATGAGGAAGTGGACATGTAAGAGTGAAAACACTCAAGAGAGCCACATGTCCCCATTAAATGACTCCATTGTCCTTTTCCAGCCATTAATATGAAATGCACGATTAGCATATTTAAAAATAGATGTCATCATAAGTATGCCATAAAGCATACATCACTATTCCACCTTGACTTTTCTTGTGGCCTATCTATTCAGCTTGTTTTAAGTTAATTTAACATTATAAGCTATGAGTGTTTCTAATTTATTTTTGGCCTTTTATCTATTTTCCACATTTCCTATAATTTATCTAATAAAAATCATTGATACTAAACTTTTTGTACATCCAACATTTAACACATGTTGAGCCAGTTGTAACATACACAAACAAACCCTAGCTACCATGCTAGAAATTAATATTTTAATCAAATCAAAGAAAATACGAGTCAACAAGGTACTTTTTTAATCATTTAACATTAAACTCTCAAAATTTAGGACTTGAATCAAGAAACTAATTATAGATCTATACTCTAAATGTAAAATTGAGTTAGTCCACCAAATTTGAACACAATCCAACAACTTTGAATTTTTGATGTATTTGAATTATTTAATTTATTAATTAAATAATCAATAAATTAAAATTTCTAATTAGATATCAAAATACACCATGGATCCACATCACATTAATTTCATAGTATTATTCTAAAATAATGTGAGTTTTTCATCCTCAATCATTGTGGAAGATGATGTGTAGATGTTCCACATTATTAGGAGATTGATCTCATCCTTTTATTTATTCTAAATAAGATGAGATCCTAGTTGTCCATGCTTATCCATACCCATGCTTACCCATACCCATGATTATCTCATCCATAAATAAGATGATAAGGATCATTCCCATGATTTTAGAGACTCATGCTTATCTCTTCAAATCCATTCTTGGAAGGATCCAAGTCTATATAATTGTAGCAACACATATTCATAAACATATAGATTCTGGATTAACAGATTGTAAGTGTGTTTTTTGTTCTAACAAAGTTCTTTAATTTCTATTTAGCATAGATAGTAGATCCAGGACCCTTTAGATTCAGATTTCTCATTTGGAATCGAAGCTTAGTTAGCTCAGATTCTTGACAACAGATCTATCCAGAATGGCCCAAAATAACGGATCCGTGTCTCTCCAAATTCTTGTATTCAATGGAGAAAATTATGAATATTGGGCAATCAAGATGAAGACATTTATGATCTCACAAGATCTATGGGATATTGTTGAAGGTGGATTTCAAGATGCTGATCAAGCAACATTTCAAGCCCTAACAAAAGATGAAAAGAATGAAGTCAAGAAGCTTCGTAAGAAAGATGCAAAAGCATTATTCATCATTCAATCTAGGTTAGATTTGACAATCTTTCCCAAAATCGTCATGCATCCAACAAGCAAAGCTGCATGGGATGCACTGGAGATTGCATACAAGGGATCATTAAAAGTTCGTGTTGTCAAGTTACAAGCTTTAAGGAAAGATTTTGAATCTTTGCACATGCTAGATTCAAAGAATGTTGATCAATACATTAGTCGATTTCAACAAGTTTGAAATGGACTTGAATCTTGTAGAGAAACGCTTGAGGAAAGGCGTGCTGTTGAAAAGATCCTTCGAAGTGTGACTCGTTGATATGATCCCATCATCGTGGCTATTGAAGAAGCAAGAGATCTTGATAAGATGACCATGGTTGAGCTCGTGGGAAGCTTGAAGACATACGAGCAAAGAATTGCTGATCATGAGGATTCAATAGCAAATGCATTTCAAGCACAATTCCAAAGATCATTCAATCAAAATCAAAATCAAAGATCCTCAAGTGGATCCTCATTCAGAGGATGTGGACGCGGTCGCGGCAGATCCAGAGGTCATGGTCGTGGAAGATCAAATCAATCAAATGAAGGTAAGCATTGTGATTTCTGTGGTACCAACACCCACAGTACTCATGAATGTTGGTCTAGGAAGAAGCATGAAAAGAAAGGCAAAGCAAAAATTGCAAAAGATGAAGATCACCACAAGAATCACCAAAAAGGTGAGCAATTGTTTTATACTAAAGAGGAGGTAGATCACCTCCTGATCTCTACAAAGGCATCAGATGCTAGCAGCAACAACACGTGGTATGTTGATAGTGGGTGCAGCAATCACATGACTGGGAACAAGAAACTCTTCTCAAGTCTGGAAACATATGATGGAAAGGTCACCATAGGTAATGGGAAGAAGTTAACCATTGCTGGGATTGGATCGCTTGCCTTCACAACCACGCAAAGTAACAATTATGTTATTTCCCATATCTACTTTGTTCTAGATCTTTCAAAGAATTTATTAAGTGTGGGACAATTATGTCGCAATGGGTATCGTGTTGCATTTGAAAAGAATGTTTGTAAAATCTCTAAGGTTGATGATGATAAGGGTATTGCCATTATCCCTATTAGCAAAAATCAAATGTATAAGTTGTAGATACACAAGGATGTTCAATGCCTCACTGTCATTGACAACGTTGCATAGTTGTGGCATGCTCGATTAGGACATGTCAACTTTGGCTCAATGGACCGCATGCAAAAAGGACTCATCAGAGGCATGCCAAAATTTTCTTTGCCCAATAGTCATGATTGTGGCATATGTCAACTAGGAAAAATCACAAGATTGCAGTTTCCTAGGAAAGAACATAGATCTCAAGAAAAATTAGATCTAGTTCATATGGATTTATGTGGTCCCATGCAAGCATTGAGCCTAGGCAAAAACCGCTATATGTTTATCATCGTGGATGATTTTTCCAGATTTGCTTGGGGTTATTTTATGAAATTAAAAGATCAAACATTGGGATTGTTTAGAGAATTCAAGGTGGCAGTAGAAAATCAAAGTGGCAATACAATCAAGCAAATTCGAACAAATAGTGGTGGTGAATTTTTGTCCCAAGAATTTGAGGAATTCTGTAAGAAGAATGGAATTATTCATCAAACTACCACATCCTATACACCCCAACAAAATGGAGTAGCTGAAAGGAAAAATAGAACCGTGGTTGAAATGGCCAAGTGTTTACTGCAACTATCAAACTTAGCGGATACGTTTTGGGCAGAAGCTTGCGCAACATCAATTTATCTTTTAAATAGAGTGCCTTCTAGATCAATTCACAATAAAACACCCTATGAATTCTGGCATGGTTATACACCTAATATTTCACATTTGAAAATCTTTGGTTCACCCTGCTATGTGCACATCCCTGCCCAAAACAAACAAAAATTAGATGGCAAAGCTATGCCTTGTATTTTCGTTGGATATTCTCCCACATCTAAAGCTTACAGGTGCTATGATAAAAACAATCACAAGGTCGTTGATTCCCGTGACGTCAATTTTCTAGAACAGGACTGCATTGACCACAATCTATTTTTTCCAGCAACCAAAATGTTTTGTGTAGGCCCCAGCATCGGCGCGTTTTTTGAGCACCCTCCAAGCTATTCTCTTTCCAATGCCAAACCCACTCCAGTGATGCCAAGCTGGCACACGTCTTGGGACACTTCTGCCAAATGGGGACATCCTTCCTAGAATCACAAACACCACGGGAACTGTGTGACTCCCAGGCCCCAATGGCCCCACGTCTTGGGACACTTCTGCCAAATGGGGACATCCTTCCTAGAATCACGAACACCACGGGAACTGTGTGACTCCCAGGCCCCAATGGCCCCCCGTTTCCGCAGGGTCTGCCTCACCTATTTCCCACGCGCTGGCACCTCTCCTTCCTCACCGACACTCCCTCCATTCCGTGCAACAACAGCCAGGCATCAATTTCGGTGCCCCAGCTCCACATTTTTTGGTTCCCGAGTCATCATTCCCTCCAGCTGCCAATTCCGTTATTCCGGCAACATCCAATCTGCATTTCTTGCGTCCGCCAGCACACAATCTGCCCTTTTTGGACTCCCTTCCATCCACCATTCTATCCAATGCTGCTCCCTGTGGGCCTCTAACTCCACGTGCTTATGCGTTGATGTCTACACACATTTTCCTTCCTCTTTCTACTCCGTTTTCTGCAGAAACACCCTCCCCGCTCCGGTCAATCATCGTGCCCTCCCAGGTCCTTCCCTCTGTGCCAACCATGACTCCTCCCTAGTGGTCTCCTTCTTCCGCCCGGGTGGCTCTCTCTCACCCAACCTCCCAAATGCTGGATCTAAATTTTCACCACCGCCTAACCCACAATCATTCTCACCAACACCATGTCCAACCAACCCAGGGTGATGCAGACGCCACCACTACTCTCTTCTCCAACGTGGGTGATGACTTCTATGCACTGCTTACGCCGATGGGGGGGAGCTCTGATGGTCTAGCAGAACCATCCACCGTCATCGAAGCTGCGCTGAATGATCGTTGGATTGCAGCAATGGAACGTGAGCTACAGCAAATCAATAAAAACAACACTTGGAGTCTAGTTTCTCGTCTGTCTGGTAAGCCTGTCATCGGCTTAAAATGGATATTCAAACTCAAGAGAAATCAACATGGTGAACTAGACAAATTCAAAGCTCGCCTAGTTGCCAAGGGCTATCTCCAATAGCAAGGCAGAGACTTTGATGACAACTTTGCTCCTGTTTCACAAATGGAATCTGTGAAAATCTTTCTAGCTATTGTTGCACAAGCTAGCTATGTGGTATATCACCTGGATGTGGTATCTGCATTCCTCAATGGCATTCTGAATAAAGAAGTCTATGTGGAACAACCCCCAAGTTTCATTGATGAAGGAAAACAAGATCATGTGTACAAGTTTCATAAAGCTTTGTACAGGCTCAAGCAAGCTCCACATGCATGGTATGCACGTATTCATTCATTTTTCATCCAAGAGGGGTTCATCCATCTTCAGTCCCAAACTACAATTTACAAATAGGTATCTGGAGATGATTTTATTTTTGTCTGTCTGTATGTAGATAATTTAATTTATTTTTCATCTACAATTGCATTAGGAAATGATTTTCTTAATGCTATGCAAAATGAGTTTGAAATGTCTAATCTAGGGAAAATGTCATATTTTTTGGGTTTCCAGAGAACAAAATCCATTTCCATATGCCAAATGAAATTTGCACCATCCTTACTTGAGAAATTTAGCATGATTAATAGTAATCCCTCAGACACACCACTCTCCCTTGGTATAAAACTTACCAAGAATGATAAATCTCCTTCAATCAATCCGTCACTATACAGATCCCTAGTTGGTGGTTTATTGTATCTCTCCAATACTCGTCCAGATATTCAATATGCTGTCAATTACCTTTCTCGGTTCATGCAAGATCCGCATGAATCACATTGGAAAACTGCAAAACGAGTTATACGTTACCTGAGAACTACAACAGATTTTGGGATCACATTCCATCAACATACAAACTTCAAGGTATGGGGATACACTGATGCAGATTGGGGAGGCGACCTTGACAATCGAAAGTCAACTTCTAGTTTTTGTCTTTTCTTCGGTCCATCGCTCATCTCTTGGGGATCAAAGAAGCAATCTTCCGTCGCACTCTCAACAGCCGAAGCAGAATACATAGCTGCATCAAGTGTTGCTTCTTAGGCCATGTAGATTCACTCTGTTTTCATTGAAATGGGATTTACACTTGATCCTCCCATTCGCTTATACTGTGACAGCACAAGTGCTATTTGCAATGGCTCACAATCCAGTTCAACATGGGCGTACCAAGCACATTGATATCAAGCATCACCACCTCAGAAGCCTGATCCAAGACAACATCCTCAACATGGAACATTGTGCAACTGAAGCACAACTAGCAGATATTTTTACAAAGATTTTGAGCCGTGAGAAGTTTGCATCCTTCAGAGACCTCCTTGGAGTGGAACCCCTTACCATCATGGGGGGGTTTGTGGAAGATGATCTGTAGACGTTCCACATTATTAGGAGATTGATCTCATTCTTTTATTTATTCTAAATAAGATGAGATCCTAGTTGTCCATGCTTATCCATACCCATGATTATCTCATCCATAAATAAGATGATAAGGATCATTCCCATGATTTTAGAGACTCATGCTTATCTCTTCAAATCCATTCTTGGAAGGATCCAAGTCTATATAATTGTAGCAGCACATATTCATAAACATATAGATTCTGGATTAACAGATTGTAAGTGTGTTTTTTGTTCTAACAAAGTTCTTTAATTTCTGTTTAGCATCAATAGTAGATCCAGGGCCCTTTAGATTCAGATTTCTCAATCATCAATAAAACATATATATTTTTAACTTGACATAATAAACAATTGGAAAGAAATTGGAAATAAATAATAAAGTTGCTTATGTCACCCAATTGAAAGTCTTTATATTATCATAGAAGCATTATGCACATCTACAAATACGCATAAGCTTTAAAACAAGTTAAAGTCTAAGTATTTAGTAGAGTATTAAGGTTGCATGTACAAATGTGGGGCATGACATAGTCCCTATGCTTTACTAGCACATATGATCTTTCAAATTTGGAAAGAATGTAATCAGAGAACTTTTAAAGAGACAGAAATCAATCTAGATATAGTATGATGGCTAGCAGTTAAAAACTGAAAACAGAATGTGATATCTAAAATGGGACTCAACTGTCCAAATCTTTGAGCCTTGCACAATTATAATAATTATTTTTAAAGTTAAGATTATATTGATACTTGAAATGATTATTTTATTTTAAACTTTTCATTAGAATTTTAATCCTTTCTTCTTGGTTGATTGTTAGGATCCCAAGAATAATCTCATTGTACTTCCAAGTGTCATTTTATTAATACAATCTCTTTTTACTTGTTCAAAAAGAAAAAAAAAAACTGGATAAAAATGTTACCTGAGAACCTTTTTATCTCAGTCTGCCTTCTCTGCCTAGAATTTGATATTTTGGATTGTTTACTCCTTACAAGATTCATTTTTTCCTTACTATACTTTATAACAACTGCAATATGACTATGTCCTTTCTGAAATTCATTCAATATATCATATAGAGGCATGTTATCTGGCATCCTGAAACAGAAAATATCCCAGGACTTGTTGACAAATATTTGTGAATGTCAGAAACTAAAATATCTGCAAAACTCAGAAAGCAAACCAGGAGAGGCAATCTTAAATTTGACACAAAATGGTTGTTAAGATACACATATTTATTAGTAATCCTTGAAAACAATTATATAGACAAACTTGACGAATTTACATATGGCTAAAATAACTCATGGTACTTTATCCATAAGGAATAATTTTCTTCCAAATTATGTTTTACATAAATTACCAAAAACTCCATTAAAAAATCACTAGACAAGAAAATTTTATCACATACGTCATCACAATCATCATCATCTTAGCCTTATCCCATCTACAGAGGGTTGGATACATGAATTTTTTTCTGCCATTCATTTCTATAAGAACATAGGTGTGACCTACAAATTATAAAGTAACACATTAGTTTGATTAGCTGATTGGTCTGAATTCTCCCATTCATGCAAGGGTGAGTGCAGTTTACATTCTTTAATAGGTTAAAACATATTCAACAAGGCATAATTGGAAGTAAACTATCTTCATACCACTTGGCCATGCTTGCAACTTAAACAGTATCAGCTTGCTAACAATCAACAAGAGCTGTGCAAGCAACAGGAGGAGAGGTAGCGCCGGGAGATGTAGGAAAACCTCCTAAACAGCCACACTAACACCTGCAATATGTGGTTCAAGGCTCACAAGTGCCCATATGCCATTTTGGGTATTAATGAATGTTCCGTTTTGCAGAATATCAGAGATCTGCTCAAATGGAGGGCGGTCCATCTACACCCTAATAAGGCCCATCACCTGACCCTGGAGGAAAGGGATGCTAGGCAGGCAGACCTACAGCATGTTAACGAGGCCTTCAACCTCATCAAGTCTGAAAGTGAACAGAGAAATGTGGATCAGTTGCAAAGGCAGCAAATGCCTGATTGTATTTGTTTAACTCTCCCTTGCTGATGGGTAGTGTCAGATTTTGTCTTTTTGTATCAGGCTTATGTTATCAGCTTCTTGGTTTGAAGGGGCCCCTGGAGCCAGTCTTCAGGGCCTGCTGGGATGACAAGGATTTTGTCATTCTCCTCTTTTGTTGGTCTCTGCCGGTTTCTCCTCTAAGCAAGGTGGATTTTGTGGTTCAGGGGTATCTCATGCCCATGTTTGTTTTTGGTACAATTTCTGTTTTGCAGAAATAGGCTGGTTGTAACTAACTTCTTCTGTACATAATAAACCCTGACCGTTTCTCCAAAAAATTTAAATAAAAAAAATAATCAACAAGAACAAAGGATCATTAAATAAAAAATTGACAAATCAACTTTACCTGGGAATTTTTCGGATTGTCAAGTCCCTTATGTAGGTATTGTCTTCAGGGAGCAGAGTAAGTAGACTTTTCACCTTCAACAACTCAATATACCGTTTAGAACACTACACAAAATATTATCTAGTGCTCTCTGCTGTAATGAACTTTAGAAAACAACCTTTTTTCATTGACAAACGTGTGCATGGAAAGCTAACAAGCTACAGTAGCTACGGGAACACAACTCACATTATGGCATCAAAAGAAGACAATATTTCTCAACTAAATTAAAAAGGCCATATCTAAAGAAATAAATGTGAATCCTCTAGACATTTTGAACTCATAACAATGTTTTAAAATGTATTAGAAATTTGTTTAAAAAAGATCATCAAGCTAGAATGAAGACAGTATGTATCATGGATAAATCAAGGGAAACATCTTAAATACTTATCCATCTCCTTGGCATATAACACAGAAAATTAACTATAATTTAACATCAATTACAGCTGTGATACAAAACATTGTCTAAAATACTTATCCATGCTATGAAAATGTTGGGCTTTTTATTCAACACAGAACACTAACATCTTCATCAAAATATATGATTCACAACGATAAAAAAAGATCCTTAATCATCATTCACTCCATGTGTCTTTAATAGACTATATGGCAAGGAAGGGGTTAAACACCAGGGCAGTGATTTAAGATAATTTTCCAAAAATTATTCCAACAATTTGGGCCAACTCAGTTTTTTAATTGTTTAAGATGTAGAAAAAGAACCTATTCATAATAACAGTTAGATTTGGATATAGCCAGTGAAACTCTTTTGGTTAGAATTTGGCAAATATTTTTACCGTCAATGCCACATATGATACAAACCTGACAATATTGTTTTACAGAGCCAGGTGCCACAGGTAGGATTTGAACCTGTGAGTTTATGACCAAACTAATAACGTAAAACACCAAGCAGCTAGGCTGTGGAAGACCATGCCATAAGTAATTGATGACCTTGATGTATATCCAACAAAGATGTCTTGCATAAAAGTAAAAAGAAAAACAGCGAATACGACACAAAGAAGCCCCTTCGTAAATATTTGGCACTTCTAAATTACATTGAAAGCCAGGGAGCCCTCATAATATTTTACAATCTGTTTTTTACTGATAACATTCAAATTCAGAAAAGCTCTATAAAACAAGTAGCAACTGAAAGGTCACCATGAAGGGAGAGGCATTTACCAAAATAAGACCAATGATATTGGTACGACTTCCAGAGTAAACAGGAACTCGGCTGTGCCCTTTAGTCATTATAAAATTCATCGTTCTCCTAAATATCCATAATTCCGGCTTAGAAAATGAAGCATTCACCAAAGGAATTGTATAGCTATTAACACCTCCTACTTACGTATCAAGTTGTGCATCCACATCAAGAGAGAAAGCTTTGGATATTGGAGTCATGGCATCAACTGCAGTCTTTTCTGTCATTTCCAAAGCACCTCCAATAATGGTTGTCTCATCATGTGTCAACTCTCCTCCTTTACCAGCCTGTATGAAATAGTAGAAATATATGTTGACCATTGATATGGCAGAAGCACTTTAAATCAAGTGCACGGAAACAAATTTTCATGTACATGGTGGAGAAAAGAAAATCTCTAAAAAATAACTACAAACAAAATTTCTAATTTGTTTGTACCATAAACATACATATTTCATGCAAAAGAATAGTTCAAAAATCCAGTCTGCTGGAATATAAAATTACAACACAAGCTTTCATTAACTAGATGTCACAAAATCATTGCAATATTCAGTGGAAAGAAACTCTAGTACTATTGTTTAGGTAACTTTCATAGTTTGTTCCTGAAAGTCCATTCCATTGCCAACCGCCTCAATTATTCAATTTCCAAACGTGACCTCTTAACTATCATGGAATATGCCTACCAGCTTTTAGGAACAGGTCTCACATCTCTAAGATACATAGCATGTCACAAACAGTCAGTGCTAGAACCAAATTATGATTAGGAATTCATTTGTTAAAACTAATGACTTGCATTATGCATTTCAGAATTTACAAACGAGGCATTTCCAAAATCTATGATTTGTCAAGGTTTTCCCTTAGCCATGGTTTTCAACATAAGCTATTTATTGAATTCTTTATACAGACTATAGAGACAGAACGGCTGGTGAACCTTATTGGTTGTTCAACTGACAACTCTTTCATAGCTTCATATGCAAATGTCCATGCATATACACAGATTAGCTGCATATTTTAAAGGAGATAGTAGAGGTATCAAATGAATTGTCCTGGGTACACAAGCCTTGGATATTGGAAAAGACAAAATGCAAATGTCCATATATTGTATGTTGTGCAATCAACATCCCAACCAAAAATAAATAAATAAATAAAAATATAGAATTGCATCAACTGCAGCAATGTTTTATACTTCGAAGAATCTCTGAAAGTCCTAATGAATTAAATTTTAGATCTCTGTTATTCAATAAATGGAGACTCAGAAGCACTTTCATGAAGAGAAACGGGAATAGGCACTTTTTATCGGGAAATATACACCAGTCAGTATAATGCTTTCAACTTCATGCTAAATGGGCATTGAAAGGGGTGGTTTCTAATACACATTTTTTGAAGTGAAGTTGAAGCTTATCCTAAACAAATTAACCAAAATATGCTAGAATAGAAGTATAGAACCAACAAATGAAATATGTTATTGCTGAATTACCACAAATTCTACTTCTAACAACAAGTTCGCCTTGATAAAATAGCTTACAACTAAATTACAAATGGTTTTATCCGTTTGATGCAAAGATGGTTTCTGCTTCAGTCTGTTCACATAATCAGGGGTCACTGGAACTTTATGCATAAATGATTTCCTAGACTATGCTAGACATTTGGTATATCTTCTTGCACAGCACTATAGAGGTCGCAAATGAAAAGTTGCTAAACGCTAAATATTAATAAGAAGCATACCAAAATCCTAGCATATTAGGAGTACCAATGCAACACACACAAACTGAACACTTAGATGGAAAGGGGGTATAACACTTTCTTCCATTCAATAATCTTAAGTTTACCACTTTCTATTTGTATTTCTTTCCTACTGATCAATTTTCAATAAGACCAGACAAACCAATCAATTCAAGATGCACGTGATTTTTATTTCTGCACGTAAATCAAACATTGAAGTGAGGTAAATAAAATTAGTTAGCATTTATGAAAAGATATAACATGAAAGCACCTCATTCCCATGCATATCAACCAGTGTCTTTAGCTCTGCTCTGCGGAGAAGAACCATGTGTCCTTTTCCTAATAGCCAATCTAACAGCTGCACAATGGAGATAAAATTATCAGTTTATCCAACATCTTAAAAGAATCCAAAATCATCACTTATATGATTTTGTGGCACAACTATGTGATAGTTCCCATAAATAGTACTTAAACCATGAATTGGGTTGGCATGTTATTTTCACTGTTAAGTTACAACTTTTGAAAACCAAAATCATAAGTACTTTTGATCACCCAAAATTCCATCTTAGATTACCTCAAAAACATGCCCAATTTAAACCTATGCAAGTGTAAACCAAATATGCTCCAGAATTCATATATAAACAAAGATAAAACCATTTTAAATCATTCAAAGGCATAGACAACGATTCCTTAACATCAACAAATGACAAATTCATCTTTTAAATCACTGTAATAACAACACACACAGGTACAGAAACTAAATAAACTCAGGAACAGTGCAAAACTCAAATTTGTAAGCTTATAACATACATTCCATTTTATAGCAAACTATAGAAAGAACTTCAGCATGACAATTAACAACTTCACATTGCATCAAATAGTAAATCTGACTTTAAAAGTTCAACAAGCAGAGCATGTAACTGTATCTGAACATATATAATCATCAACTTACTTTCTGGCTCCAATAAACATAGCAATAACAATATTAAATATTAAAATAAGAATAGAGTCAACATTATTAACGAACAATTATAAGAATTCATTATTTAAAAAACACTCTCTTGCTCAGGAATTTTTCAAGGATTAAGAACATGATGAATGGAAATATCTTTGGACTCCTACGCTGACAAAAAAATACGGTCAAAATCAGACCATTTTGTACCATAAATCCATAAAGAATACCATTACCTTGCTAATAGGGTATGCAACTGGGAAAAATATTAACAGAAGAACTCGAACAACTGGTGCCATTGCTGCTCCAATTGCCAGACCATATCGAGAACAAACAGATTGAGGAAGAATCTGAAAGATACATGCAGATGATAGAAAACCAAAATGTTCATGAAGCAGATCAGAAATAGGTGGGATGCTTTAAAATACAATAACTCAAGCCAGATAGTATGAACCATCAACTCACTTCTCCAAACATCAGAATCAGGGTAACTGATATCAAAATAGCCCCCCACGGTGTTATTAATGTATCGAGAAATATCGGAAGAGCCTGATTGTACAAAATAAGCAGATCAATTGTTAAACATCAATATACAAAGACTCAAGGCTGTGTATAAATAGAGGAGATTGACAAGAATTTACATACCTCCATGGCCAAAGAATTTCCAATCAACAAAGTACAAAGCAGCAAATGTTGATTCTTCACAACAGGTAGTATTTTTGCTGTAAACAAAAAAATACGTATGGACAGTGATATAATAACAATCAAGAATCCAGAAAAAAAATTCAAACGATATTCAATAACAAAGAACAACTGATCTGTTTACAATGAAAGATCCAAGTGAAAAAATGCATGCAACAAGTATGTGCATGAACTCTGCTGGAAAACATCAAACCATTAAACCATCAAAGCTATCTGTCAAAAGCTATTGCCAAATGTCACTTGAAACTCTCAGGATACTAAAAAATGGTGCATGCCCTAGCCTCTCATAGAACCAATTTTCTGGAAAATTTTCCTTATCCTTTACTCAAACTTACTAATAAGGACAATGCCACAAAGCATGGGACTAATAGCAATTGAAGGCACATAGATTACACAAGTTTCCATTCTAGTCTCCATAAGCTAGGTTAGGCAGGAAGCTCAATATTTGGTCAATCTCACTCACAATATAATTTCTGGGTCTCATCCTCAATAGTACCTGCATCTATTAGAAGCTACTGTTGACCACTGCCAAAGAAAATCAAATATCTTTGATATTATGTTATTGTTGGATATGCTTTGGGATAACTGACAAAAATCAACCATGTCTATTATTAGCAGTGTTTCACAGGAGCATGCTACCAGAAAAATTTTCCTGTTCCACACACTCCAGGAACATAAATGTGTTCCTAAACACCTGGAAACACATAACAGACATGTTCCAAAATAAAAAATAAAAAATTAATCCTTACAACTGTAGCACAAAAAAATAAACCATAGAACTAACATTGCAGCCACATTTCATTGATCTCTCACAGATATCTTACCATTTGTTAGTCCAAGTGTGCTCATGAAAATTTTGTATTTCAACTCTCCTTATTTCTTCAGCTTGTAAAAGGACAACATGCAAACAACACATTTTGTTGCAGGTGGTTTTTCATTGTTTCTTTAGGTAGTTCTATTTAATTTAACATATTTTGGATATTATTATGTCTGAATTTTTATAAATTCATGAGAAACTTCATCTATATATTACATATATATATTACACGTTCCACATGTATCTGACCTCACTCCCACGAAATCATCATTCCCAAACTCATTTGGGTACATGCTCCTATGTTCACACATTCCCAAGTTCCCAATCAATGTGAAACATAGAATAGTAGCAATTAACAGTTAAAGCAATGAAAATATGCAAGCAAATGGGTAAGAAAACAAGACTTCAACCGCGCATGCTCTCCGAAACAAAAATTATGTGCATCTTTTTAACAAATGCACTTTTTACAAGCCTGGCCCGCTGCTATCTTCTGACATCTTCAATGACAGGCATGACATCATCACTTAATCTATTAAAACATCCTAAATGAATAGATGTCCATTATTTTAGAAGAACGAAAATTTTAACTTCAAAGCTTATGTAGATCACTTTATACATTGCAGGAGATGGAGCTATAGGGAAAAGCTACCTTTAGATACATAATAATTTACATTTTTCTAATTTCCTGAAGATTATACTAGGAAATATATTGTCAAGGACTCTCAATGGAAATAAACATATAGCAACAAAGGATGCACAAAATGGATGTTGTTTAAATTGATGCCTTTTATCCTAAAATAAAGGTCTTACTGTAACATCAATTTATTATAGTCCAGACTTTAAAAAGTTCTCTGCAGTCTCCATCAATTTATTATAGTCCACACTTTAAAAAGTTCTCTGCAGTCTCCACCTTTGCAATCGCTTGCTTCCACTCAATAATTTCTTGTCACATATAGAATACTAACAACTCTTAACCATGTTACAGACATACAAGTTCATGTAGAAGTAGAAAAGCAAGAAGAAAAGAGATGATGTTTTAAAAATGTTATCGAAAATTATACAGACAACAAAATCATGTCAATAATTTATATTTTCACTTGGTTTAATTGCTAACCAGTATCAGCTTTCATTTTGAAAAATAATAATAAAATAAGCATCTCTCTTCTTCTTGATGTAAGAAACATGGCTATGTGAAGCTATGACAAGACAAAGGTCACACAATCCCCCCTCCTACTCCCCCCTTATTTTACTTGAGTAATCAACTTAGAACGTGAAATCTTGCCTTTTATGTGCGCTCTCGTGATTTTACATTCTTCACACACCAAGTATTTTATCAAGATGCTGAATATTTGACACCATTTCTCCTGCGTAACTGAAGGAATGAAACATACGAAACTAAAATTGCTTTGCATACTGTTGCGTTAAACTGAATGAAATTTTACGGTAATACTTTTCGTTACTTTTGTCTTCAAATTCTGACTCCAAACAGAGAAGTGATTTTCTGTGAAATTTTGGATTCAAATTGTACTTTTTAAACTACATAAATATGTTAATTAACAAAGACAACGAAAGCTACCGTGCTCAAACTTTTCCCTGGAAGATCTTCAAAATTTCATCTACCCTTTTCTGAATCTTATCTGTGAGAATTTCTTTTTAGCTTTTAAAACACGCATATTTACACTAGTTTTTTAGGCATCACATGGACGTTATCTGTTTATAGGACCCCAAATTTAAACGAATTCCCAAGTTCTCAGAAATGATAAGGATGCGCGCACTATTCCTAATGATGCACTCGCGAAGACAGCATTTACTTTGCAAATGAAGCCGTTACAAAGACGGGCTCGACCCTTTCGTGTAGAAAGGAATACTTCAGTTATACTATCTACTTAGAAAATTTCCTTCGTGTCATGTCTCACGTTCACGTAACACTTTATAAATGATCCTTTTAAAACTCGTAGCATTACATTTCTACTTTCAAAACTCATAACATGTATATATTTCTACTTTTCAGTACCGATGTCATAAAATTTTAATTTTAGTCTGAGAAGATTCCGGTAAACTCGAAAAATCACCGTTGCCGACAAAACTGGACAACGGCGGGTGACTACGTTATACTATCGAATAATTGAACAAGTAAAACAGCAGACAACGGAAGCTTTGGCAGCATCATGTCTTCAAGCTTAAATATATGCGCTATTTGCACCATTCTCCAGCATTAGATACCAAAAGAATTCATTTGAACTGGATATTTCGCGTTTGGAGTAAAAATCTTCCAAAGGTGTAGAGAAGCGAACTCGTATGTGCACGTGCTGGAACTATTGGTAAGAACAAAGCATCAGAATTTAAACAATTATATTACCTCTCCCTAAAAATATAAACACTTACAGGCGTGTTTTTTGTCATGAGGCGTGCCGGACTTGGTGAGCACCTCGAGATCGACAAGGCCGAGAGACATAAGGCCGAGAGTAAGGCCTGACATCAAACCTGCGAAAAGCACTAACCCCAGGCACACCAGCAGATACAACCAGAACTTCGTTTCGCAGCACGCGATCGGCTCCGCCATGAACGCTTATGCTTTCCTATGCGCCGGATTTGTTACTGTTTGCTTCGAATTGGTGAACTTCCCAACTCAATAGAAGCACGGCCAAATTTGCAGGCCATCATGTCCTTCTAATTCGAAACTATGCGTGTTGAGACAAAATCCTTTGCCAAAAAGTCCTGACTTGGAGGAATAAAAAAGCGTTCTCCGCTGTCATTCCGTTTCCTGAATGTGCTCATCTGCTGATGCCATTCTTTGAATCATGCGCTTCTGGTTTTCACAGCGTAAAAAGCGTATCCGTAAATTTGCAGGCCATCATGTCCTTCTAATTCGAAACTATGCGTGTTGAGACAAAATCCTTTGCTAAAAAGTCCTGCCTCGGAGGAATTAAAAAGCGTTCTCCGCTGTCATTCCGTTTCCTGAATGTGCTCATCTGCTGATGCCATTCTTTGAATCATGCGCTTCTGGTTTTCACAGCGTAAAAGGCACATCCGTCAGGGCGGTGATTTTGTTCGGTTTCTGCAGTGGAAATATATTTTCGTTTGGGCGGTGTGATCTTTTCGGAGTTTTTCTTGAGCAATCTGTAAAATGTAAAATATATATTAAATACGCCGTTGTTTCTGGCGTGCGGCTCCTTCCAATTCTGCGAAATCGGACAACAAATTCTCGCCGGTGGAGCACCCGCACCGCACTGGTGAGCCGACGTCAAAGTGTCACGGTTATAATTTTAGCTTTTGAGATGATACTTTAGTGCTTGGAATGAATAGCGAGAGTAAGTTAATTTATAGGGTGATAGTTTAATGGTCGAATTGTTGATCCGGTATTTTATGTCGTATTTCTACGTAACATATATTCTTCTACGTTGTCAAAGTTGTGATAAAGTGTAAATAGTTTTAGAACAAGTCCATTCGGGTGGTGGTTATTTAGGATCATGGTCTTTAGTAATTCATGTTATCTCATTAGGTTATTAATGCCCTACAACATCTAGGGACACGTATACAATAGTTAAAATATGTGATGCATCATTTTATCTCAAGAGCTTAGAGTTTCAGAAATCGTTGAACCCCTCTGGAAATAAGGGCTAGATCTTATAGATTCTATCAATTCCCCATCTTATGCTAGTCATTCAATTCATTCCTCTAGCTATAGAATATTTCACCAAGTGGGTTGAAGTTATTTTCCTAAAATATGCTACATCAAAGCATATTTGTCATTTTATCTTTGATCGTATCATTACCTGCTTTGGTAAATCCTAACACAATTAGCATAGCCACCTATCCCACATCCTTTGGATCTATCAAACCACTTTTTGAAATACATCGTGTCGAGCCCCATCCATGCTCACTTATGGAATTGAAGCAATGTTACCAATGGAGTTAGACATGGCTTTCCTTCGTGCAATCTCAAATAATTGGATGAAAACAAGGAAATTGGCAAGGTGCACACTATGTTGAGTTTGACATCCTGATGAGTGGCAAGGTACCCCTACACTCAACCATACGAATATGAGCATGTACGCACGATTCGGTCAAACTTCGTAGACGGACTAGTTGTGGTATCTAGATAGTTACACGTTGATCACAATTCGCTGTCTTCCCACCTAGACTAGTATTTGCTTGTCACATATGGTTTAGTCTAAAGTGAGGTGAATGATGGGATCCTAAACTAATACTACTCCTAGAGACGATGGGGGACAATCTTAATTAAGCTTAATAGACAATGAAAAATGAAATCTATGCTAACCCTAAGTGCGATGAGCATCTATCCTTAATCATCCATACGCATCTTGGACCTCATGTACTACTTCTGGGATTACCAAGCACACATTACTTGAGCACTTCTAGATACGCTACTGGGTTACCAAGTAGTTACACTTAAATGTTCGTGATTAAGTCGTACTCATTCTGCATTAATCAACAGGAAATGTAAATGACAATAAAGGAAATATGAACTAAAAAGACAACAATAAATAATTAACAATTAAAATAATTAAAAGCTAAGTGAATGCTGCAATGATGGAGTAATCTCGATCTTTATTGTCGATCATGTGCATGTCCAAGTATGTCACACTCAAACAAAGGTTCCGTACAATTACAATTATCACACTGCAGGCATACACTAGGAAAGGAACTGAAATTAACTAAAAATTGACAAAAAGACTCTACCCTTAGACTTACCAACTCCTCCCCTTCCTGTGTGCCCAAATGTTGTATTTATAGGCCTACACAAGAATCACGATATCGTGTATTCAATATCGTTATCCAGGCTACAATATCGCGTACCTAATATTGAGGATCCAATATCAGGGTCTAGCAAACCATGATTCATCATACCCCCACGACTATATAACAACTCATCCTTGATTCAGACAAAATGAGAACGAGTTCGATTGATTACACAGTGGATAGGTATGGGATTATTGACTAACTAGGAATTACTCATGCCGTAGTGTGGGGTTGAACAAAACAAAATTGGGACACAAACACAAATTTACAAAAAGCAAAATTTGTTGGAACTCATGTGGTTCCTGGCGATGGTGGCTCCTCCATGAGTCTCTTCCCCTTATCTTGTGCTTCAGGTTTTGGAAATGGATGTCTTTGAAGGAGTGCCTGGAGCTTTTCTTCTTCGGTTCGGGGATCCTGTGCCGTCAATGCTGATGCTCCAATGTTTGATGGAGTTGGCACCTCCCATGGGCATGGCAGTTGCAGGAACATCTTATTGGCCTTAACATACCAAGTCGCAAACAACCGTTGTTTCTCTTCATAAGCTTTGGCTTTGTCCTTGCATTTTTGGTAGTCTATGAGCTGTCAAGCCAAATTCACCGCGACATCTTTCTGTCCTTGGTAGCTGGTCTTGACCACCTCTAATTCAAAATTTGCTACTTCTAATTTCTGCAATGTCTTATTGTGTTCAGCAAATTCTGTTTCATATTTAGCGTAGGTGGTTGCTACTTGCTTCGCCAATTCTATTCTCGGGCGTCTTGCTATCAACATGGCTAAGTTGGCATATTGCAAGTTTGCCAACTCCATGTACTCCGTGAGATCTTGTATCTACAGGTCCCAGCTTTTCAATTCTACTTAGTGGGCGAAGGCATAAGTATCCAATATGGCCCCTAAATCAGCTTTCTGAGCACTAAGAGTGTTAATATGGGCTTTGGCCATATGGATTTTTTTTTCAATCACTTGTTTGTACATCCCTACCTGATATCTGAAATGCTCCTTGAGCTTTTCATGTCACTTGGCCTCATTCTACCACGCACTTATTTCAATCACCGTCTTCTGGCAGATTGTGTGTACCTCCTCCATTGAGAGGGTTCTATTTTCTTTGGCTAAGCGATTCATATCTTGGTTGATCCTTATTAATTGTTCTCATAATTGTTGAAAATTTTCTTTGAGAACATTTTTTGTTTTTCTACTGTGATCAACTAGAGATTTTCAGCAGCGAGGCTTTTATTTTCTTCTTGTGAGGCCTTGAGCACTTTGGCATGTGCATATGTTTGAGCTTGTGCCTTAGAAGCATCCCAATCAGCCTTCTCTTTTTTCTCTACCACTCTTTTATTCTCTGCCAACAATTTAGTCAACTACTCTATCTAAAAGGATTCTAGCTGGTCTACAGGGATGAATTGGGATAGATTCCACTGTGCAGCTTGTAGGGTGACGAGCTTTTCTTGGAGTCTTTTTAACTCATCCTCTGCATGTTCAGCCCTAACCTCTTCCATGACCAACTTTTCTTTTGTAGAAATGAGGTCTGAATGTGTTGCTGTGACATCTTGAGGGATGTCAAACAAGGACGTCATCACTTGTCCTATCTGTAGCAATCGATTTATAACATCTTCATGATCTGCAAGAGTCATTAAGGAACCAACCAAGGTTTGAGCATCGCATGCTCCTGTAAAATCTACCAGTGGCACAATAGGAATATTAAATTATTCTTTTTTGTGGTTTGCGACCACTTCTAGTACTCTTATTGCATCTTGGTGCTGCATGACCACTACTGTTGCACCTTCACCAGTTTCTAGTTGCACTTGAAAGGATGCAACATTTTCAAAGATCTGTTGTGACTAATGTGATTCCCCTCCTCCTATTTGGACAGACACCTTGCCCCATGCGTGATCAATTGAGACTCTGGATTGTACGGCATCATCAATGACCTTGAAAAGATTAGCTTCATCATGGCTTTCCCAACTGATTGATTCAATGATGCCCCTAAGATGGCTCATCGACGGTTGATAGTCCTACAGTGGTGGTGGCGATTGGTCTTGCTAGCTTGTAGGTTGTGTGTTGGGCCTTGCTTCATGTTGTTGACTGAGCCTTATATCTAGAGGTTGGCTAGGCCCTATAGTTTCAGGTGTAGTGGACCCCACCATCTATTTTTGCTCAAGCTCCAACGTCTCACAAGCACTTTTCCTTGGGGTTGGTGGCTTCAATAATTTAGCAAATGAGGCATTTTGAGCCTTTCTCGGAACATCATTAGTGTACCCCAGAATTCCAACACGTTAACACAACTTCCTAATTAGGCAAGGAAAAGGCAATGTAAACTTCCCTGTCTTACATTCTTCAAACTGCCTTAAAATTTCTGTGAGATATAAATGGGATAGATTGGTATCAACCTTTCCCATCAAGATGGCACTTCCTCTTGCCACATAGGTAGAAATTCTATTCAATCTTTTTGTTGAGAAAATGTGATATGTGCTAATTTTGAAGTAGATCCTCTCTTCAAGTGTGAGTTCTCCATATGCTTTATCCTCCTTGTTGTACATCCTTTTTAACCATATTTTGCATGCATCTGCATCAAAGCGATTGGATAGGTAAGCAACCTTGGGCCTTGTGTTCAGAAGATTCAACACTTCTGAAATGGCCTTGGTAGAGAAATCAACAAAAATCCCACCAATATCAATGGTGGTGCCTTCTTCCTTGTTGTGTCAAAATTGGTATGTCTCCCCCAGATACCAATCACCACTCTCAGAGAGAACAGGCCATAGTGGGAATCCTTTAAGTTGGTCTCTAATTGCCTTAGGGGAAAATTCAGTGAAAGGTCCAAAATTGAGTTCCACAATCATAGCTGATGACATGGACCTTTCATGAATTGCCTGAACACATTCCAGAGACAATGTGAGGTGTTGTCCTTGTTTAGGTGCCCTGTTGTCTCCAACTTCAACATGCCCCGATTGTGCAGTGACAGGAGGTTCTTGATGAACATTGAATGATTGTGCCTCCTGCTCTACATGTTCTTTGGGAGGTGCTTGGCCTCTGCCTCTCATTGGTCAGTTGGATGCACCCTGAGAGGGTCCTCCTTACTGTCCTCTTTTAGGGGCCATCTGCAATTGCACAGGACCGATTATCAGTAAGGCTATTTATAAAATTAGATTAATACTTTACTCCTTACCCTTAATAGATTCATTTCTTGCTTAGTGTGATTCAAAGTTAGAGATTTTCACCAAAATTCCTCTAAAAGTTTAATATTGGGCCCAATTTTGATTAGGTGACTCCAAAAAAAATAATTTTCATGGTATGGGTGAAGAAATAAAATTAATTTGGCAAACGTTTTTAGCATTTTTAAGGTCACTTACCCTTGATAATGTCCTTTAGGCAATGACGAATTTCGAAAAAAACTACCCTTCCCCCACGACTAAGTTAAACACTCCAAGTTTAAGCAAGTTCGATCGGAACGAGAATCAAAGTGTTAATGAGCAAGTTATTGATGGTTGAATGATAGGTGCACAAGTTACAAAATTTGTGGAAGAAAATTTCAACAACTCCCCTTGCATGAACAGTGAAAAATGACATTGATGTGCATAGGGGGATCCATATATATAGTTTTTATAGACGCGATATCGTGTACCTGCTAGCACGGACCCACCCAATATCCTGTCGGACCTGATATTGGGTACCTGATATCGTGTCTCTTTGAAAATAGGGTACTTGGCAAAATTGATGTATTTTCAAATTTCCAAGGTCAAAAATGAAGAATTTAAGGTTAATTTAAAAGATCTAGGGTAACATTAAAGAGACCTAAAGGCACCAAAAGTGTAATGAAGTGGAATTTTACAATGAAGTTCATGAATAGGGTAAGGAAAAAGGACATGTAGTGGTGCATAGGAACATTAGAATTAAAGTGATGATAAAGGGAAAGATAATTGTAGCAATGCCATACTTGGAGGGTGTAAGATGATGTGCAAAGAGTGCAAATTACAAAAGTTATGCAAGTGGGTCCTCCCCAAAGAAGGTTCTTACTTATCATGCCCTTACGTAACCACACCTGAAAATGTTCATAGGTACTAAAAGGGGTAAATGCAATCCACACCAGTTCCACAAAACACACACATGTAGATGCCACCATGATGAGTTATGAGTTCTATGCCACACAAGACACAAGTTAGAAATACTTAGATAGTGAGGTGAAATGAATCGTAGAATGGATTGCAGAGATCGGGACATGAGGTAACTAACCCCAAGCATAATGAATTTTGAGTGTAGGCCATGATTAATGTGTCATTAGCCTATTACTCCAAAATTAAGACCAAGTCCATGCCTCTGATCAATGACATCGCATTGTTTCATCCAATGATGGACAACCATAAGAGCACCATGACAATAAGGCATATGATCACTTGGCATTTTGTCCAAGGGAGGAGTGATTTGAAATTTCTTTGTAGCACATTCTTCTTTGTTCTTTTCTTTGCTTCTTCTAGCTACTTTGGCACTTTGTCCTTTCCAACAATGAACCAGAGAAGCCGCCAACCTTCAGGCATGGATGCATGTCTTTCCAGTGGAACACCTCGCCCCCCACCCCAAGAATAGCATTGAGTTTCTTTATTGAGTGCCTTTATTACTCTTACTCCCATTTTTCGTTAGATGTACAAGGACCTTAGTACAACCAGGTTGCCTGATAACACCTACAGATATTACCAAAGAGAATCCACAAGTCCCCTTGATGTCACACCCTGGCCATTCCCTCTTAGTCCATCATTTTAAGCTCTAAGCATAATGAGCACAAAATTACTTTAATTTTTAACGATGACAAGAATATCATCATACCTAGAGTAGAACCTCTTATTAATAGAATGGGTAGGTGGATGTTGTGGGTTCATTGTCCAAATAATTGGTCACCTGAGACTTGATAGCATAGAACAACACCTCAATTGACAAGTCACATGAGTATTTTATTCACTAATGAGATTACCCTCAAAAAGATAAAACAACAAATTGGAAATGAAAAACTGAAAAACAAAAAATTGTAAAATCAAAGAAAAGGAAAAAAATTTATTAATTCTGCTTATTAGAATGGAGGATATCCCTCATAACTAAACTTTTGAGTATGGCTAGAATTAATAAATGGAAAATGTGGATCCATGCATATGGAAAATATTGGAGTTTGGTCATATCCAAACCACCGGGTGTCTTTTGATGTGGTGGTTGGAATGTACCCAACTTGGGGTGCACACACTTGATTAAAGTTGACATAGTAGGAAAAATTATAAGATGTGGTCATGTGATAAGGAGTTGATCCACTATGGCACCCGTGATTGTAAGATGGTATGCAAGGATCAATATGTCTCCCTTTTTGGTTATATTCATTGGGTCACATGGTTGTTGAAGTGTTGATTGGTGGCCTTGATAAGGTAACAAGAGGCATTGAGTTCAAGGGAGAAGATGCATCACAGTGCTAGACTTGTGCTAAGTTGGTGGATGTAGTGGTTTCAGAACCATGTTGTCTCTTTCTATAGTCATGCTTAAAGAAAGGATGCTTTCAACGTTGTGGAGGACCTCCACTGCTATTGATAGTAGTAGCACAAGTAATGTTCGTGGGTTGGTGCTATGGTGCCAAACCTTATGGCATAATTGGTGGTGATGTAGAAGGAGGTGAATGATAAGAATATGGAGAGTAGGGAGAAGTGCAAAAAAACATGAGGTGGTGATCTTGTTGGAGAGAACATGGTTCGATAGTACTTAGGAGAATGATAACGATGTGGTGAAATAGAGGGTGTTGACACAGTTGGAGAAACAGGATGTTGAACAGAATAAGCACTTAGGTTCGAATGGTATGAAGGGTGTGACCAGTTTAATGGTGGCCTCCCCCATGACTGGGGTTTTTGCCACTATGGTTGAACATGGTATTTCTATACGAAATCTAAATGTAACATTCCTCCCCAATGCTCATGTAAATGTGACAAGATTGGGCATTGGCCTTTAGGGTGATCGTATAGGCAAATGTCATATTGATATGGATGATTTGTAGTTGAGCTCTTATCCCTATTCTCTTCAACCCTTCTTTCC
>MNCI01007854.1:548002-567669 GCA_015680685.1 Gnetum montanum
GAGGGGGGCAATTCTAAACACACAATAGCATAGAACGCTGGGAAAATTCCACCATACAAAACTTGGTCACATTGAGCGACTTTCAGCATCCAAATCTCACACGTCGGACACTTTGGAGCTAGAAACCTGCACTCTCCCAGCGCCTGCAACACCTTTCACATCGGGGTTAAATGTCTGCTTTGCAATCATTCTACAACTACGTTCTGACCGGTGCACTTCTTTGTAATTTTCAATCAATACAAACAGTTACATTTTTTCCAATCATATTTATAGTTTACATTATTTTTTATTTACGATGTTTACACCTTGTTTGCACTTGTCCACGTTTACGTTTGCATGTGTTTACATTTGTTTACGATGACCCGGTGCACTACCATTGCGTACGCTAGGGGAAGTCCTTGTTTGATCTACATGCAGACCATCCAAGGCACTCTACCTTCGTTTTTCTAGCTTGCCCTCATGTGAAGGCAGGGTCCGCTGTATCTCTCCGAAGATCTTTAGGCATTCATATCTCTTCTAGCCTTACGTCGACGATTTCGGATGGTACAGGTTTTGGCGCTAGAAGGAGGGCCACTTCTATTTGCATTCCGTTTGCCTGTCCACAACATCCAGCATCTGGCATATAGCATTCACAACTCTCCACAACATCCACACGCTGTACCCCAGTGTACACACACTCCCCTCAGCCTACAAACACTGCCCCCTACTCACAGACTTCGTCTAAATGCTGTTCTTGGCTTGCACATGCTACCCTTTGTTGGCACACGCTACACTCAGCGTCTAGGATGCTGTCCTCTGCTAGCACATGCTGCAGTCTCTATCCAGAATCCTATCCCTGGCATACACATGCTGTGCTTAGCATACACACACTATGCCTTAGCCTCAGACGCTGTACCTGGTTTCCACACGTTGGATAGTTGGTCACGCTGGATAGTTAGTCATGCTAGATAGTTGGTCATGTTGGATAGTTAGTCACGCTGGATAGTTGGTCACGCTGGATAGTTAGTCACGCTGGACAGTTGGTCACGCTGCAGACTTTTCATGCTGCACAGGCTATAGTCCAGTCACATTACACATGTTGCACATTGCACACGCTGCACCCTCAGCCCAGACCACACATTACACTTGTTGCCTTGTTGCCTTGTCCGTATGTTGCCTAGTCACACATCACCATGGAGTCTTCCTAGATCTCCAACACACATGCCCACGTAATCCTCACACAAGAACAGTATAACTACATCTGTGTGAAGATTCAAGCCAACCTTCCCATTGACCACATAGAGAAGGAAGCGAAACGAAACTTTGAGCACATATACATGGGGGGTCATGAATTCACTCCCTCCGTATATGACATAATCCCCCTTTCTGAGCCCCAACACCGACTCATCTCCTAGCTCCTTATGGCAAGGAGCCAAAACTCATGGCGACCTACTGAGGAGCCCCAAAACCAAGATGAGGAAGATGACTTCATGGCACAATCTGAACATGAGGATTTGTATTACACCCTCACTCCCCGTGCCTACGTGAATCCATCATTCCACCTTCGCGTGGGACAGACAGTCCCTCACTAAGTGTCAACGAGCACACAAGCACTGGTATCCTGACAGAGATTACCCACGTCCATCTCCACTCGGTACATACCGCACGTGCAAACACATGGGCCCCTTTCATCACTTCAGCTCCGCACATCCAGGGTGTCACTTCACAATTTGTGGTTAGGCAAGTAACCATACCCCTTGTTCAACAACCCACTCACTTCAACGTGCCACACCCCACAACCACAACTCTTAACGTTGCTCCATAGCAACAAATGACAACCCAACAATCTCCCCAACCAACTGATTTGCCTACCACCGAAGAGTGGGCAGAAGCCAAATAAATGATGCAAGCATTAGCTGAAGAGGTAAAGCACCTCAAAATGGCAAACACTGAACAAGTTAAAGTACTGGACTTCTACGAAGATGATCCAATTAGCTCTTCAGTGCCACCATTAGCTTTACCCAAGGGAATCACACTCCCATAGTTAACCAAGTATAACGGGAAGGGAGACCCAAACGCTCACTTGGTAACATTCCGATCAGAGATCCTATTGCTTCAAGCTTGGCCCCATGCAATCCTACACGTGTTCACCATGTCCCTAAAAGACAGTTCCTTAGACTGGTACCGAGCCCTACCACGTAACTCCATATCCTCTCTGGAGGATCTGTTACATCAGTTCATCACTTGGTTTAAGTACAACCTTAAGCCTGAGGCCACACTAGACACTCTGATATAGGTGAAACAAGCACCACTAGAGCCTGTGTAGAAGTTCATTCAACGATGGAGCGCAACCCTTAACAAACTTCATGAGCCCATCCTTGAAACGTATTTGCTTACGATTCTAAAGGGAGCTGTGAATGACTTCGTTAAGTCAAAATGATACTACCTAAGCACTCAAACATTGAGCCAAGCCTTCACATAGATCAAGAACATTGAACAAGCTACACAAACTAGCAATGATCCCGCCTATGTGGCTTACAAGAACCAACACGTTGCCAAAAAAAAGACAACAACAGAAACTATAGCTGCAAGCACAAAAATAACAAACACTAGTACCAACCTGCTTGCAATGACAGGGGCCACCCCAAGGCCTAACTTTCAGCACAAGGATCACTCTAAGTATATGTCGCTACCCACGCGAGCCTCTAAACTACTAGAGCAACTCCTTAAAACCGGGTAAATCCAATACAAATAAGTAGTGGAGAATGCCCACTGAAGACACGACAGGTACTGCGAGCTACTAAGGAACCCCACCTTAGCAGCACCAAACGAGCCCTTGGTCCCAGGACACTTCAAGTTAGATTAATTCTGTCACTACCACCAGATGTCCGGTCACAATACTGACAACTACTGTGCCTTACAGGATGATCTTCAGACAATGATAGAATAGGGCCAACTCAACATCAACACCCTGAGTCGACCTAGCACAAATGATGCTTCCTATGTCATAAACTACATTAGCATAGGAAGCAAGCCCAAACCTGTGCAGCAACCTTTCGTGATCCATGTGCCTCTTAGCAAGGCAATGATTCCCTCCGCCTCCACGAGTAGGAGGCCTCCCATTATCATCCAGGTGCCACCTCGAGCACCTGTAAAACCTTTCGTGGTCAAAGTACCACCGCAGTCGTCCACCAAGACATTAAACTAGCATGATGCATTGACCAAAATCGCAAAGAAACCTTTCATCATCAAGGTGCCACAACAAGCTAGTGAAACATCAATGACTCTTCCCAAACTACCATTTGTCATAAAGGTGCCACCACACGATGGCCCCTCACCCACCCAGAGCCCAACCGTAGGCAACATCTCAACCTCTTCTCCCTCAAGAGTCAACCTTGCTAACAACACAGGTAAGCCTACCAAATGGCAGTAGAAGAGGACAAATGAACAATGAACAACATCCATAGCCAAAACAAAGGCCACACCAAGCAAGCAACAATCAAACGCTAGGGCCCCTGCCCCTAATCTCAAGCAAACCAGGCCTAAGCCCTCTACGTAAGAGGCCCATCCCTCAACCCACACGAAGGAAGCCAAAGCCAACACAACGACCAACAACATAGACTTCGTAGCTGCACTAGCCTAGGTAAAACAAATGCTCAAACAGAAGAACACAACGATGAGCTTGTACGACCTGGTCATGACTTCAGCTGCTCACCACGAAGCCTTGGCTCAAATGTTAGCATTCATTCTTGTTACGGAGGACATCCCCGCAAATGAGGAATCCATCTGTGCAATGATTTCGTAACACACACCACAAGGATTGGGTTCAAACACCTTAGCCTTCCGCGACGATGCAGTTAAGGTCAACCTCGAATGAGGGAGGTCACAACAGTTCCATTGTCGATTAGCGTACATGTTGGGCAATGTACCATTCGCAGAGTGCACGTTGATGATGGTGCGACAACAAATGTAGCTTTATACTCCGTCATCGACAAACTAGACATGGTAGACGAGATCATGCCAACGAAAACCACGTGTTTAAAATCCTTCAACGGATCACGTGTCATAGTTAAGGGAACAATCAACTTAGCCTTTGTGGTAGGAGAACAATTCCCCACCAGCGTGGAGTTCACTGTCATAGAAGAGATGCCAAGTTTCAACATGATTCTTGGTAGACCTTGGTTAGCCCAACAACGGGCCGTTTCCTCACCGATACATCAAGAAATTTGCCTTCCATACGAAGGTGGACAAGTCATCATACATGGTGATAACACTCCCTTTCAAGCCATCCACAACATAGACATGTTACAAGTCTTGAAAGAAGAGTCTCTTGATGGAACACCCATAGCAACAAACGCAACACCTAGAGCTAAAACACCCCAACAAGTGGTAAAAACTGGAAGCCTCCCAGAGCAACCAAAACCTAGCACACCTCCTAGACCACGTCCTACTAGGAAACAACCACACAATCAAGGCTCCCCTTTGGATAAAAACATGTCTGATCCCTGCCCACTCTTCACCTTTGTTCGTTGTGCATACATCACCTTCGTTTGCATTGTACTAGCTTACACGTTTACATGCGGCCCGAAAAGGCCTTAAACTAGCCTGTGGCCCGAAAAGGCCTTAAACTAACACAGGCCCCGGTACAGCTTTAAACTGCCATGCACAGCTTGAAAAGGCTCTAAACTATCGCTCTTCGCATTGTTTTCTATTTTGCCTGTGCATTTAGGTTCTGTTTTCAGCAGTTACTACTTGATATTGTGTTCTCTAGTTTCTTCTTTTACAGGATCACCTAGACGTATGTGCATGCATCCACACATCGTCCTGGCATCATGATGGTAAACTGATACCACAGACTCGTCCTAGCATCATGACGGTAAACTAATACCAGAGACTCGTCCTGGCATAATGACGATAAACTAATACCATAGATTCGTCTTGGCGTTATGACGATAAATTATCACCACAGAGCTTTGTCCAGTATGACATTAAACTACCACATTTTTGTCTGCCAGAGTTCGCTAAGACTATAAACTAGCTTACCTCTTCACAGTTCGCCACGACTATAAACTAGCACTACACCATCCGCTACGACGCTAAACTGGCAACGTCCGAAGGGTTATGATGTAAAACTAATCCATGATAGTCTGCTAAGACTATAAACTGGCAACATCATCACTAGCCCATTGATCTATTGCTACAATCAATGACTTGTCTTCATCTAAAACCTGCTACATAATTAACCACATGGACTCTGATGACACAGATCCTACTCGTTTAGTTTGGCTGAAGTTTAACACGATGCCTCCATCCCATCGGCTGTATTCATGTTTAAAGTGTTTTGGACTAACTCACTTGTGGTTTTCTCTTCCTCTTGGAGTCGTGTTTGTAGGATGATGCTCTGAGATGTTCACGCACGGATGCACTTCATCATAGTGACAAGGTACCACATTGTTCTCAACGCATGCAACCAGGTTAATCAATCCGCTCATGAGTACATTTCTAGTTCCTGATGCATCCCTTATTCCCCAACATGTTCTCCTTGTCCTACTCAGTTACACCTCCTAGATACATCCCATTCACCCCAAAAAACTGGAATCACACTGTTGCATACTGTGACTCTCCAAGCAGTTGCAACCTGCAACACAGCATAGCACATGATACAACTACAAGCACACAAGCACGAGTACAACACTAAAAAAATGCTCTTTCCAAAAAAAAAAATCAAAGAGCAAAATACATCCTAAGGCCATCGGCTCTTCCCATACAAGCCCCAGGCAGGAAGGCAGTTGTCTTAAAAGAAAAACACTCGTGTCTCAAGCAATCATGTCACACCACATCATTGCATGGCTTTGGCTACTGACAAAGGGTTCCCTCTGACACTCCCAAGGGTTCTATTTATCCAAAGAATGCATCACCTCATCATGTTGCTTTGGCTATTGACAACGGGTTGTCTTAAACCTGATACAAGAGTCTCGTTCCTCCAAAGGATGCACCTCCCATGCTTTGATCCCAAGTCTGCTAGATACTGGCTGTTGATAAGGACTAACATGACTTGTTCACAAGAGCATTCCTCTCCCACAGTTAAACAAAATAATCCCTTGATCAATCCCCAATCCCATAGTTACAACCTGCTTCCCGTGCATCTCAAAACTCCATTTCCCAATCCAATGTGCTTCTGAACATGGTACGATGACATTCGGCCGGGTGCCTGATAGACGGTGCTTGATGCTAAGTTGCTCGTGGTGTTTTGTACTTCTTTGTCGATGCCTCTCGGGTGGATTCCTCCAGGCGTCAACAAAAAGGGACCAATGAAAACACCACAAAATTTTGGCAGGATTCAAGCTAAGTCATGCTGCTGCCCAACATGAGTATATTGTGACCAAACTTGAGAGCCTCCAAAATAGCATGAAACGACACACAATTGAACAAGAAAAGTCCCCCCGGGGTCCACAGGCAATTGCTCCAATTCCCAGCATCCAGAATCTAGGGTTTTAGGCTCAAAATGCATGGTTTTTGCTATATACACTTTGGTCATGCCATGGTCATGCTGCCCAGCGTAAGACGAGCATGTGTATAGCATGACCAACTTTTGGATTCCCAAAATCAAGTCCAAACAACCCAGATTCGAGCACACAGACCCTCCATGAGCTTCACCGATGCCCCTTGCAGCTCCCAACCTTTAGAACCTCAAAATTGGAGCTCAAAATCACATGTTTTGAGCCACTTTTAGTTAGTCACGCTAAGGTCACGCTGCACAGCATGACCAAACAAGAACAGCTCAATTCAGGCACCTCAGGCAGAATTTTGACATGAATTCAACTCTCGGGAGCTAGGCAACAATTGTACATGTTCAAAGGCTCTAGAAAATAAAAATTTGGGCCTCAAACATGGCACTTTCAGCTGGTCACGCTGTGGTCACGCTATGACCAACTGAAAGTGCACATCAAGCAATTTCAGGTCTAGTTTCAACATGAACTTAATCCCTAGGGGATAGGCAATAACTATATTGACTCTCAGGCTCCAGAAAATCAAAATTTGGGCCTCAAAAATGGCACTTTTAGTTGGTCACGCTGAGGTCACGCTGCACAGCGTGACCACAATGTGACCAAACAAAAACAGGGAAAATCAACCATTTTTAGGCATCATCTTCAACATTCGAGCAACCCCCAGGGATAGGCAGCACTTGTACATGTTCACAAGCTTAAAAAACTCATAATTTGGGCCTCAAACGTGACATTTTCAATTGGTCATGCTAAGGTCATGCTGTGTAGTATGACCACAGCGTGACCAAACCAAACATGCCCAAAACAATAGCAAAATGGAGTCAAATTCAACATCCAGGCCACCTTGGAGATCAGGCAGTAGTTGAACATCAACAAACAGGCATCAGCATTCAAAAATCAGCTCAAAATAGTTCATAAAAATTTGGTCATGCTAGGAAGAATGACCACAACATGACCAACCAAAAGTATGCCAAAAAAGCCTCCAAATTAGCTCAAAATAGACTTGCAAAACTCTCTTGACCTTAGGCATGCAAATCCAATCCGAAAACGGGTCTCACAGGTCAAAAATGATCTTATAATACATCATAAAAATTGGACACGCTGATGGTCACATTGGCACGTTGACACCAGCGTATGCACAGCCTAAATACTTGGACATGCTGGACTCTGACACACTGGGATGCTGGACACTAGACGCTAATGCCAGGACACGCTGCAGACACACTAGAGCCAGATCCATGCATGCTGGAGGCCTTGGTGGAGCAAAAAGAGCATAGATCTGTAGATCTGGAGGCCAGACATCCAGATCCACTCTTGTACGTTAACATTCTTTGTACATTTTACATTTTTCAGCATATCAAGCTCTTACGCTATGGATTACACATGCCAGTGTAAGAGATGTTGGTCACGCTCCAGCCTGTACATTGTAAAATTCTATGCATCTGGTGAAAACATTCACACCTATTGCCTGATCTGCATTTCCCGCATCTGGTAATCATGGATCTTCCACACAGATCTGAATCCTATGCTCAAACCTACATAAATACCTCGATCTCGCACTAAACCGGGGTTGGCAATTTTTGGGGCATCAAGATCTAGAGGGTTGGCAATTTTGGAGTAGGAAAACCAACAACCCTGGACCTAGACTTAGTCACGCTGAGCACTTGGGGCAATTTTGGTCATGCTGCACACCTGCAACCAGAAACCTGCACTCTCCTAGCATCTGTAACACCTTTCACATTGGGGCAAAACGTCTGCCTTGCAATCATTCTGCAACTACGTTCTGACCGGTGCACTTCTTTGTAATTTTCAATCAATACAAATAGTTACATTTTTGCCAATCATCTTGACAGTTTACATTATTTTCTGTTTACACTGTTTACACCTTGTTTGTGCTTGTTCACGTTTATGTTTTCATTTTTTTACGTTTGTTTACAATAACCCGGCGCACTGCCATTGCGTATGTTAGGGGAAGTCCTTGTTTGATCTATGTGCAGACCATCCAAGGCACTCTGCCTTTGTTTTTCCAGCTTGCCCTCATGTGAAGGTAGGGTCCGTTGTATCTCTCTGGAGATCTTTAGGTGTTCGTGTTTCTTCTAGCCTTATGCCGATGATTTCGGACAGTATAGAATACTATGAAGTACATTTGATACTTATCGTTGAATAGCTTCAACATTGTACTCCATCTATGAATAGATTCTAGCTCAAAGGATTGGTACCAACTTTATGCTTTTTTGATAAATATTATGGAAAATAGTTTGAGTTTCTACCACTTATTTTCAATATTTTACAAGGCATAGGTATCATAGAAGGCTTGCAAATGATGTTTTGGATCAACAATATACCCTCCTTCTAATTTAGGGATGTTGTTGATATTAAATTGTTTGATTTGGCCATCCCTCTGATGCCTGGTAGGGATATAAACTACTTATGAAGTATTAAACTTGCTTCTTGTAGTAAGAAGAGGTTCATTACAGTCATTATATTCATGATGACCCTTGTCATGGCCATGTCTCCTATAATGTGGCCTGCTATGCCATCTTTCCTAATGGTGTTCTTCCTCCTCTTATTATTGTCTATGCTCTCTCCACTCTTCTCTACGATGGAGCCTTTTATCATCTTCATCTCGACATTGATAATTTCTCCTATGGTTTTGGTCATGTTTCCTCCTATTAAAGTTTGATGATAAGAAGTATGGTGAAGGTGAAGGACTAGTAGAGTGTTGTTGACTTGCCTTTCTCCTATGGTACCTTGGTTATTCTCTTGGTGAATGATTCAGAGACCTTGACCTTGAGGTTCTCATGGTTTTGGAACCATTTCTCCCTTCACTTTGGTTATTTTCCAAGGTTGAATGTAATTGTTGATAAGATGTGTTATTCTCACCAAAGGGAGGACCTTGGTGTTGAGATTGCCCTTATGGGAATTCTGGGTCATTCCTTTATAATTGCAAGAACAATAAGATTGGGATCTGGTTACCCTTAGAAGCTTCATGGCATGCCTTCATGTGTTTATATTTTTTAATTTGGGCCTCTGTTGGTTAATAATATCTAGAGAGGTACTCTCTTACTTGGTAATTTGGGCTTGCTAGTTCAAGCCCAAGTTTCATGACAATTGCCATGACATTGCAGGAACAAAATGATTAGGAGGCAACATGATGTTGCCCTCCAAATCTCTCTAGTGTAGCTATTCATCTTGATGGAGGATGAAGTTGAAGTTCGAATAATAGGGATTTGGATGTACATAGATCACCTTTAGTTGTCAAGAAACCTCATCAGTATTCTTTCTAGGTCTGTATCATTGGTTAGAGTCATCAACAAGTGGTGAAAGAAGATAAATCAGCTTGTTCTTATGTCATTTACCTTAATAAAATATTATTATTATTTTTTCTAAGAAATGATGCATTTTATACTTTATAATAACTTTGCATAATTTTACTATCTAAAAAAAACCACTTAGCACAGTTAGATAAAATGAGTCCCCAACAATGACACCAATGATGAGTGGTGGGTATTCCCTATGCCTAAACATACAAATCACTAGCATGTATATGTGATCCAATAAAATTTCTTAGATTATGTTTTATCTAAGTTGCCTATATTCTTAGATGTGAAAGATATTGTTACTAGTTGTTGTTTTCCCAATCCTCACTTGTGTTAACTCGTTTGTATGGTTAAGTGTGATTGAGGTGTAGGATAATCATTTGTATAATTTTTATTATTTTCTCAATATGTAGAGTGATTAAATCAAGAAAGGTTTCATTATCTTAATTAACTAATTAATTATTTAAACTATCCTAAATGTGAAGCATATGTTCCCACTTTCCGTACATATCCTAAACTTATATTAACACCATTGGGTTGCCAAGTATTTATTGCTAGGCATACCAAGTATTCACTATTGGGATTACTAAACATTAGTATATTATGCTTGAAGTGGTCATACTCACATTGTGATAGAATAAAATATTAATTTTCTAAGTACTTAAAAATAAAGTGCATTGAACGTAAAGTGATGGAAAGTAAATTAAATGCTAATCTAAGTATTGCAATAAAAGAATCAATCTCAATTTTATTATAGTTATTGTAGAAGCTTTTAGGTGCATCTTGCACTTGAATAAAGTTCTATACAATTAATTCAATCCATGCTGTAGGCACTTAGAGGGAAATTTAACTAAGTTTTATGAAGAGAGACTATAAGAGTTTTGCTGCACTATCGAAACTATGATGCCCAACACCAATGGTGTGCACATATTTATAGATTTTGAGTATTAGGACATCAATGCATTTGCACTAATGCATCTAGCATGTGTTGACAGATATGTGTTGATGAGGCTATGTCGATGGGGATGCATAGATGTAGTTGCCCAACATATGGTGCTTTATCATATGGTTTTGTCATTTCTAAACAAAATTGATAATAAGCCTTTAAGAAAAAGTTCTGACCAAAAAAATGAAAGATGATATAAAAAAATTGCAGACATATAAGGATGGTAGCTAACCCCATTTTGTTGAAATAGACTAAGGCTAGGATGATTATGATGATGAGAGAAGTAATAAAGGAAAACTCATGTAGTTAACAACATTTTGTTAGAATAAGATTATGATGATGATGATGATCAAAGTTTTACAAAAGAAACTTTCATGAAATATATTTTAATAATTATATAGATATATTTTTATGCAAAAGAAATAAAATTAGAATAAGTTAGCATCTAGCTTTAAAACCATGTTAACTCACATGATGATAACTCAAATAATTTTTTTTTTAAAAAATATAAATTAAGTTAAATTATTTGACTTGATTTTCTGAATTCCATTTCTAAAAGGTTTTGCTTAGCTATTTACCTTCAAATAGGCTGCTTTTATGTATACTATTTGTAATATATTTGATAGCTTTTATGTAATTAGGTTAACATGCCAATCTAGCCTAAAATGTTATAGGTTATTGTTGGCACATTTTGGCAATTTTATGAAGCATAAATATGAAATAAATGGATATAAAAATATATAAGAGTAAAAGATATGCATTGGAAGGCCATAAGAAAACTTTGCCTATCTTTGCTTTGGAAAATGATTTATTTAGTGTTGTTCTTTTGGTTGAAATTGTAATTTGGAATATGGAATGAATTGTTTTGTCAATTCATAGTATCTTTGGACCAGACACACATAATCAATATTTTTTTTGGGCACTCAAGATAAGCATGTTACAAAGTCCTTATGTTATAGATTCTGGTGGAAATAATAAATTTGAAATAAGCATTTAGACAAAAATCCATGGCTAGGATGGCATGAATTTGATAAGTGCAAAGTTGAGATGTACTACAACATTATCAAGAAAAATCCTCTATGATTTTCTACTTTGTAAAATGAAAAAGATAATTGAAACCAGGGAATAGTGAATGTTTGTTGTTAATCTATGAAATTATATCAAAGTTATTGGAGCAATAATAGATCAAGATTTAATATTATCAAATCAAAAACCTTTCTTTAATGAGGACAAAAATGATTAACGTAGCTCATCACCATTAAGCGGATTTTTTTGCTTCCCTAGAAATGACATCTATTCCAGGAGAAAATTGATGTTTTCTAGTAACACTACATCATGGTTCTTTCTTGCACTTCATCAAAATCGATGAATTCCTCACTCACCTACGTGTAGAAAAAATTGACAACATAGCTAGGGTAAAGCCAAAAAATTAGAGATGTGATTCAATGCTTAATGATGGTTTAATCCAACTTAGGATGATGGTTTAATCCAACTTAGGAAGGGCCAATTGAAAATCCTAAATAAAAAATTTGAAATAAATGAACAATTCAAATTTCAATGCCGATGGCAACAATGGAGGTCGTGTTGACATGGAGACCATGATTAGTTGAAGATGTGGCTTGTACCAATAGCGATGGCGTTGGGAGTGCTAGTGGCTCAGGATAAAGATGAGCCAATAGGTGGGGCTCCATGCATTTCAAATAGTTTTGCGATTTCCAAAGCATACATCAACATGCTAGGGATGTTGGATGAAGTTGTGGTTTCAACACGTGCTTGCTCGTCATGGTGACACCACTGCTACGTCGGTTACATGCCCATGAGCAAGGCGGTGGTGAGGTTAGTGCACCAATGACAACATGGCGGGAACACAGTAGTAGCAAATCCTTGCACTTGAAAAACACCAGAGAAATCACATTTCATTTTTAGGAAAGTCTGGATGAAGCATTATAAAAATATTAGTTATACCATGGAGGCCATAAGTTATGATATAATTTTGAGAAGATAATACATGTGCATATAGCAACAATTATGTAGGTCTATGGAGCTTTATTTAGCCTATGTTAATTTTCATATGGAGGATGTATAAAGAACCTGACTAAATTTCCTAAATCTGTGCACTTGAAAAGACACTTGCTGATTGTGGCATGTATTTCTCCTATATTTTTTGTAACTCCCTATGTGACTTTTATGATATTTGTTACCAAGGGAACACTTGGCAATCATAGCTCAAATTTCTCATAATCCCCAAGGAAGATTTAACTCCTAAGGTAGTTAAATATTTACATTCCTAAGATATTTGTAATACCCTTAACTCATGATTATTGTAACTACCTTAAGTATCCCATAAAAGGCAAATTTGGGAGGGAAGATTGGGAAAAGATAATTGAAGATTATTTGTAAGATGGCTTGGTAAAGACATCAATTCAGCTACTTTGTTTTAATCCTGTGAGTTCATTTCTTCCTATTTTGTTTTAGTTAGCTAATGGTTTAGATAGTATTGTGCTTGGCATTTAATTTTGATATTTTTCCTAGGTTGCTTTTATAGCTCTATTTTTGTGCAATATTAGACTCCTATTAAGATTTTCCATAGAAGAGCTTATGTTGTTGAAAAGCCTCAAGAGAAATTTAATAGTAATGTCTTAACAAAATTGCCTATTTTGAGTATAGAGAATCTAGGAAAATCTTTGGTATTTTGATGGGACTGAAATAACTTCTTTATTTTTCAAAGTGTACTGCCTTGGCATTTTAATCAAGAAATTGTCAAATATTTTTAAAAGCTCTACTGAATGCAATCTGTGACAATTATTAACTAGCCAAAATAGAGACTTGTACTTTGTAGTTTATGTAACAATTTTTGGTAGTATAATTGTCTTTATGAAATTGCTTGTTGAGCTCAAAAGGTTTGAACAATTTGTAGCTATTAAATTAGGAATAGCTTTATTATGAAGTATTTACTCACCTCAATTTATCTTGCTCAAATATTTGAGGTTTCACATAAATCTGCTTTCTTTTCTTTCTCTTTCTAGGTCCATTGAATCACACTCTATTTCTAGTTTGCTTGTTGAACTTTCTCTCTGAGGAAAATTAGGAGTAGATTGGGAGANTTCAATAGTAAACACATACTCACATCTAGTACATTTTATAACTACTGAGTTTATTTGGAGGTATTTGGGCCTTGGTGTTGCTAGAGACCATCAAGCACCTAAACCCTATTTGCAGAACACCTTCAATCCTGTGACTTCCCAATGTCATTAGATCATGAGCCTCCCATCTATTGGTGGTTGGGTCCTAAATGGTCATCAACAGTTCTTTTGGTGCTAGAAGGAGGGTTGAAAATTTGTCCTCTATGTTCATAAGCCTGATAATCATAGCACACCAACAATTATTTGTTGCTAGAAGGATTTAAGAAATTAGACACTATTTTTAGTTCATGACCAAATAGATTGATAGTTTAGAAGATTTCAAAGTTTCCAAAGAAATTCTTGATTATAAGACTGATTATTCATTAGAATAATAATAGAAAAAGGTTTTTAAGTTTGGAACAAGTAGTGGAATAAAGACTAGAAAGATAAGAAGATCATCCCTTTTGTTTGGTTTATTAGTCTATAAGAGAAAGTCAAAGAAATATAAAAGTTTAATGATCAAAAGGAATTCTAATAAGATGGAAAATCCTTGGCAAAAAGATACACCATTAGGATTTCAAAATTACAACAATATTCCTAAGGTAGTTTACAAATATTTTCCTAAGCCTCTTACTCCTAGAAAAGCTTACTTGGCTGAAGAATACATTTACTTATTTAAGTTAGCTTTAGCTCATGCAAATGTTCAATACTAAGATCAAGCTTGTAGGTTGTTCATATCAAATTTAAAGGATATGGCTTAGATTTGGTATTCAAACTTGCCAAGAAAAAATATCATAAGTTGGGATGATATGAGGATTCTTTTCTTGGCCCAATTTGGCAATTAATTGGATCAACAACAATTGTACTATTGGTTGATACAAGCTAAGCAAGGAGTCAAAGAGTCAATTAGAGATTTCAACATTAGGTTTTAATGAATTTATGGGCTCTTTCAAAGACAATATAGACCATTAGATAAAATGATTAGAGATACTTATCTTAAGGTTGTGAATTCCAATATTTCAATCTAGTTGAGAAGAACTTCAAACTTGATAACATTGAATGACTACTGTAGTGAAGCTATACTAGTAGAAAAAAAATTGACTTTGAACAATGAAGAGATTATGAAAATTCATAAAAAGAAGAGAAAATGATGATTCATATGCAAGATTTTGCTCAACTTAAAGCATAATGAGGACCATCTCATGTTAATATGGAGGAAGAGTTAGAAAACAGAGAATCTGAAAAAGGACAATTACTAAGAGACTTGTCCAACAAGGTGGTTAAATTGGAAAAAGCTTTGGGAAAAGTTAAAATCAAAGAAAAATAAAAAATATAAGCATCAAGATACTAAGTTAGTAGAAGATGAGGATGAAAGTGATGTTTTCATGTCCAACTTTCTTGATATTGAATTAGATAATGAGTTATCTAGTGTGCATTATGCAAGCAAATCTTCTAATAATGGACCTAGTGATACTTCTTCTCTATCAAGTTTTGAAGAAAATACATAATCAAATGAAGAGTGTAATAACAATGATGAAAATGGATATAATCTACAATCAAAAGAAAGATTAACTACTTCCAGACCTCAAAACATTATTTTTGATCCATCTACTAAGAAAAATATTTTTGAACCAAGTAGAAGAGAGAAAAATAAAAATAAAGAAGATCAAGTAGAGAAAAGTACCAAAATCAAACTTTTAATAAATGGATGAGGAAATCAAGCTTTTATGGAGATGGTGAATATGATTTGATTGAAGATCTTGAACATATCAAGGCCAATATTAGCATATATCAATTACTATAGATAGGTGATCATCAAAGAAAGGCTTTAAAGTTTATTAAAGGTAAAAAGAGAGTTGGAGTGTCAGAGTTAAGCTATGTGTCCAACAATGATGATAAACCAAAAACTAGTTATGATTGTACTTATGATAAGGAAGCTCATCCTTTTCTTTTGATAATGAAGTTAGAAGACAAGTATCTTCATAATTGTTTAGTCGATTTTAGAGCTACCTCTACTCTTATGTTGTTATCTATATGCAAAAATCTTTGTTTGATTCCTAAAAAATCAAATAAAAAGATTGTTCAAGTGGATAAGAGTAGAGTAAAGATTGTGGGTTAGCTGCCCAATGTTTTATTAGAAATCACTTCTAAATCCTGTATCAAAAGTAGAGTAACTATTTAAGTGGAAAACATGCTGGATTCACATAGTCTTTTGTTAAGTAGAAGTTGGTGTAAGAATTTCTTAGGTTATATATCAATGGATTACTCATAGATGTGGCTACCTTGGAAAGGGGAATTGAATCAAATATACATATACAAATGAACGAAAACATTAATTCAAATGAAAAGAATAAAGTTGTTGAAATAAGAGCTTTTGAAACTAGAATTTGAACACTTCAAGAAGTTCCTAACTTGGAAAAAGAGGAATTTCAAGATGGGAGCAAATGAGAACTATACTTTAATGGTTCTTGTAACTTTAAAGGTGCAAGAGTTGGAATAGTTCTAGTTGAAGATGATTCTCGAAGAATATTGAAAGCAATTCATCTATCTTTCCCTTGTATGAATAACAGGGTTGAATATGAAGCTTTGTGTATTGGAATTAAGACAATATTGGAAAAAGAAATCAAGGAAATCACCATTACGGAAGATTCAAGATTAGTTTGTGAATAGTTTAAAGGTAATTGTGTAGTAAAAAGCTCATTCTTATGACCATATAAACAACTCATTTGCAAAATGTTGGATCGGTTTCATCACTACCAAATATAACATATAGGTAGAGAAGATAATTATATAGCAGATGACTTAGCAAAAGTAGCTAAATCATTAGATGTGAAAAAAATAAAAGGTTATGAAGGTGTAATAATTGAGAAAGAATATTAGCCATTAGTACTAGATAACATAAAGCATTTACAAGTATTTGAAGATGATGGTCAATTGCTTAGATTCTTGAGAAATAAGCAAGAATTCAAAAGTTAAATTATACCCAAAACAACATCAAGGTTTAAGAAAAATTTGATTCCAAAAAAGGTGATTGATCATGAACATGAATTCAGTAAAAATTGGCTTACTAGAAGGGATATACAGAATCCAATTGATAAAACTTATGAAGAAATGAATTTTGAATCTACTAAGATACTAAAGATTTTAAGTGTCATGAAGGAAAAGGATTCAATCTTCAAGAAAAATATATTATTACTCCTAGAACATAATTTGAAAAATTGTGGTTAGTCTTATGATGATCTTAAAACTTTCAACTAGAGGTGATGATACATAAAATCCCTTTGATAGATGGTTGTAAGATAGTTAAGCAAAAACAAAGGAAATTTAATCCATCATTTGAGCTAGCTATGTGATGAGTAGTGAGGTACCCCTACACTCAACCATATGAACACAAGTGTTTCACGCACGATCCGGTTGAACTCCAAGGACTAACGACTTATGCGCCTTAATGGAACACTCAGGGTTAATCAATCGTTGTCTTTCCAAACTTACTTGTATTGTCATGGTTGTATGGTTAAGTAAGCTTGAGGTATATGATTTTTATAGCTTTTGTATTTTTTAGGTCTTCTACTAATAAAGGAGAGGGAGAGAGAACTAAGTGGCTAACTTACATTAACTATTCATTAACTAGTTTCTAAGTGTTCCTAACACCAGTATCCGTTCCCACTTGCCGTACACATCTTGAACTAGTGCAACACTATTAGGATTACCAAATGTTAATCGTGACTGGGTTACCAAGCGCTACACGCATGCTCGAAGTAGTCATACTGAGTGTATTTAACTAAGGGGGTTGAAGGTTGAGAGAGATATTAATTAATTAGAAAAGTGTTAAAAATCATTAATTACTAATTAGCTTAATCTGTATGCTACAAGGTTTATCATAAAGTTCATCTTTATTGCCATACACAAAATTGTGCTCAAGTACAAATTTCTCGAATAAAGATCTGTTCACTCTATGAATCCTACTGTGGGCACACAAAAATAATTCTAACTCTGGAATGACTAAACTACAAGAATTTGGCTAAGGGTCTAATTCTAACTGCCTTGGAACTAAGGGCGCCATGTCTTATTTATAGAATATGAGGTAGGATGCGATATCGCGTGGTGGATGTGATATCGTGTATGCGATATCGCAGCTCATCATACCCCCATGACTAAATGAAAACTCATCCTCGAGTTCCTTACAAAATATTGGGAAGGTATGGGATTATTGACTTGAATGACAACTAATGGTGAATGGGATGACATGTGAATGGATCAACATTATAATACATGACAACATTAGCATTCATGACTACAAGAGTGAACATTATACACAATTGACATCCAACCTTATTTGGCAGCTGAGAGAGAAGAGAGAGAGAGAGAAAAGGAGAAGATGTGTTGCTGCCAACACCAAGATTGCACCTTCCATTATCCATGCATAGCTGCACCATCAATCTTATTCATTGCACAACCGTTCCAGTACTAGTCCATCTTGAGTGTTTCCTCCAAGTCCAGTCCATTGTTGTATGATTGCCATCTGCACACACAACACAGTCACATATGAGCAAGGATAAGTAAATCACAATGCAGTTAATACCTTGCCTTAGTGTAAGGTCCATTGGCTGAGTCTTGATATGGCCACTATGGATTCTAGAGATATAACACTGGTGACTACCCAAGGTGAGGGGTTAGGGAAAATTGAAAAAATTGGACCAGGGTGCCCATGACTAAGAGCGATCCTTTGGTAGCAATAGAATGGAAAAAGATAAGGAATAAGAAATATGGAGAAAAAGAAATAATGGTAATGCCGATAAAATGGATGTCAGAGATGGGAATGAACAAAACAAATGTTGATTGCGGAAATGTTTAAGGGAAAGAAGTTAACTGATGTACCAAATAGGAATGCCAGTGGGTCCTCCCCAAAGTAGGCTCATGCCCTTTATGCCTTGACAAACCCATATTTAAAGAGTTCGTAGGCTCTGAAAATATCATTTGGGAGCCAGAGTTAAAGACTTAACCCCAAGAATTCACCAAAGAGAAAACAATGCATCAACCAAAATATAGACTACTATACAACCAGCAATGAGGTGGAAAATGGAGAAAGAATGATGGGGAGAAGAGAATGGAATGGAGTCCCAAGAACAAGGTGGTGTACAACCCGTTGTGTATTTATGGTTAATGTGATTGAGTAGATCTCATTCCAAATCCAGCCTCAAAGAATCCATGTCTAGTGATTTCACATTAATACACTTGGCCAATTCATCCGCTTGAAGTAACAAGAATGCTTCTGCCAAAGAGTCACCACCATTCCAAGGAAACAAGAAAGGGAAAAGTAGGAAGCGAGAGAGAGCCTTAGTTAGAGGGAACATGTTTGTTTAGTTTCATAACCAGTGCTTGTAGCCCAGATGATTATTTTGTCTAAGGGGTGTGCTTTGAATTCTCACTGTTTTTTTTTTTTTGCATGAGAACCACACCATGTAAAGACTTATTTTTATTAGCTCAGCTTCCTAATAATGCAGAAATTTCGGAATGGTAAGGAAAAATCAAGAAGAAAACATCCAAGCACCCAAGAGAATAGCTAGCACAAATGCATCAAATCCCCTTGAAGTCACACGCTTTTCAGTCCTTGAGTCCTTCTTTAGTTTGAGAAATGCCCAGTCACCAATTCATTAATAGTTTTATTATTAAAGAAAGGAACTGTATAGTTCCAAGCCAAGAGAGACCATAGAAATTCATGAATGCATGGATGATGTGGACTCATTGCCTGTTATATCAAAAGAACCATACCTTAGTATCAACATTATAACTC
>MNCI01007854.1:567733-578974 GCA_015680685.1 Gnetum montanum
AGTAGAGGTGGCCGTCTCCCCCATGACTGAGTTGGAAGGAGGAGATCCAAAATAGTGAGTAGGATCGTCCCTTCTTAGAGGTATTATGTGCACTGACAGTTCTAAGTTCATGGAAGGGCTTGGTCTGTTGCACATTGCCTAACAATCTCTTTTCAGGGCTCTCAGGTTTGTATATGGTCATGGCCCTTGAAGGAAAGGTTGTATGAATAATGTAAGATCTTTCCCATAGTGTTTGAAATTTTATGCATTGTGGCACATGTGTGGGGTTCTAGTAGAGAACCTTATCTCCTGGTTGATACTTAACCTTTCAAATCTTCAAGTCACGATGTTACTTGTTATATGCCTTATGCAACTCATTTGATGATAGGGAAGCTAATTAGTTTTCGTCTAGCACGTTTAAAGTTGCCAACCTTTGTTTTTATGCTAGATCAATATTGAGGTAGAGGTCACAAGCCATTGATAATGTATGGAGCTCGGTTTGAATCGGAAGCGTTGGAAGCTTTCTGTACACTAACTCATAGGGAGAGTAGCCTATAGGAAGTTTCTAGGTAAGAGCATCATTCAGTTTAGTGCTGCAATCTTGCCTATACTTGCTAATTGTACTAGTCAATATTTTAGTGATCTCCCTATTGGTGATCTCAGCTTGTCCGTTAGGTTGGAGGTGATAAGGTGTAGTCAATTTATGTTCAACCCCTAAGCGTTGCATTAACTTTCAAAAAGTTGCACTTGTGAAGTGTGTTCCATTATCCAAGATAAGTGCACATGGCACACCAAACCTATTTATGATTTTTTGTTGCACAAATCGTGCAGCTGTAGATGATGTGCAGTATATAACAGCAGCTGCTTCAGCCCATTTTGTTAGATAGTCTATAGCAACTACAATGTAAGCTTTTCCATTGGACATTGGTGTAATGGGCCCCATAAAGTCTATTCCCCAAATGTCAAAGGGTTCTAACGATTGAATGCATTGTTGCGGACCCTCCATTTTAGTAGTCATTCCCCCATCACGTTGACAGCGCTCACAAGATTGGACAAATTGATGGGCATACCAAAATAATGTTGGCTAGTAATATCCTACAAGCAAGATCTTAATAGTCGTTCGTCTCCCTGCATAGTGAGTCCCACAAGGGCCTTCATGAGCATCTTGGAGAACTCTTAGTTGATCTACCTTGGACACGCACCATCAAACCAAGCCATCAGGACACACTTTGTAAAGTTGTCCATTGATCTCCATGAAGTATTTGTATTTATGAAGAAATTTTTGTTTCTTCCTAAAGTCCAGCTCCTGTGGTGTTTGTTGAGTAAGGAGATAGGTGAGAATGCTACTATACTAGTTCGTCTCCATGGGTTGGTTATTCACTACATCGACAAAGAGGGCTTCATCAGGAAAATGATCAGACATTACATATTCATCCCCTTTGCTGTCCCAGTGCAACTGAGATAAATGATCTGCAACTACGTTCTTGGTGCCTTTTTGATCAATCATCGTTAGATCGAACTCTTGTAGGATTACCAGCCATCGTATAATACGAGGGCTAACCATTGGCTTGTTCATGAGGAACTGGATGGCACTATGATCCGTGTGGATGAACACTTTGTAACCTAACACATAGTGCCTAAACTTATCTAGTGCAAACACTACAACCATTAATTCTTTCTCTGTAGTTGTGTAGTTAAGTTGTGCACCAACGATACTTCTACTTGCATAGTGGATGTAGTAAGGGCATTTTTGGTCATCTAATTATGTAAGCATAATTGGATGCGTCAGTCATTATGTGGAATGGTTTGGACCAGTTAGGAGCTTGTAGAATGGGAGTTTCTACAAGCTTTTATTTCAGAGTTTGGAATGGTTATTCACATTCCTTGGTCCACTTAAAAGGTACGTCCTTCTTTGTTAGCTCTACTAATGGTTTGGCAATCTTGGAGAAGTTCTCAATGAATATCCTATAGTAGCTAGTGTGTCCAAGGAATGATCGAATGTCTTTGACAGTTTCCAGTTGACGGGTGATTCCTTGGATGACCCTAATTTTATCTGGGTCTACCTCTATTCCTGCATGTGAAATCTTATGCCCAAGTACTATGCCTTCTTGGACCATTAAATGGATTTTCTGCCAGTTGAGCCTTAAATTGGTTTCTACACATCTTTTCAGCACTTGCTCTAATCGGTCCAAGGCTTGATCAAAACTTGTTCCATAGGTAGAGAAGTCATCCATAAAGACTTCCACTCTGTTCCCTATCTGCTATTGGAATATGCTTAGAACTAGGCGTTGAAACATGGCAGGAGCATTACACAAGCCAAATGACATTTTTTTATACACAAACGTTCCCAAAGGACTGGTTAACGTTGTCTTGGCTTGTTCCTCTGGGTCTATCCGTATTTGGTTGTATCCACTATAGCCATCTAGAAAACTGTAATAGCGATGCCTTGCTATGGTGTCTAAGACTTGGTCAACGAATGACAACGGAAAGTGATCCTTAAATGTTGCCATGTTCAGCAGCCTAAAATCTATGCACACTCTCCATTTGCCTCCCTTTTTAGGCACGATCACCAAAGGGATAACCCATTCTCTATTAGCAATGGGATATATGAACCCAGCCTTAAGAAGCTATTCTATTTCTTCTTTTACTACTTGCTTCAATTTTGGGTTCAATCGCCTCTATGGTTGTTTTCAACGTTTCATGGAGGGGTCAGTGTAAATCCTATGTTGGCATATCCTAGGATCTATTCCAGTTAATTCAGGATATGACCAGGCAAAGGCTTTTGACCACTTGTTTATTACCTTCAGCAGTCTTCCTTTTTCTTTGGAAGGAAGTCTTGCGTTGATGATTATCGGTTTTCCATTTTCAAGAATCATATATTCCAGACTGGTGGGCAATGGTTTCAATTCTAAGGGCTCTTGTTTGAATTTTTTAGGAATTTCCAAGTTCCCCTAGTTGATGTTTTCAAGGTTAAGTCTTGGAAGTTGGTAGCGGACTTGCTCTAGTGCGTCTATGCTTTCGATGTAAGTGCCAGTTATTCCCTTAGTTAGTTCCATGCACATTAGTGAGTTGCTCTCTTGATTAGCTATCAGCCACTGGGTGTCTTCTTGTCGTGTGGCTGCTGCATACAAGCACTTTTGTATATTAATGTCTTGTGCACACCGGTTGCATGCAGGTAATGCTAAAATTTGCACAACCCATGATCTCTGCATGCGATTGCACCCTGTATCATTGTATGCGATGCATGGAACCTTCTTCTTCTCGATCTTTCCAAAAGTGTTCTCCTTAGATATTTCCTGGGAAATATCACGAATTCCTAGGCATGCATCTATAGTACTTAGCCATGTCCTTCCCATTATTATTGGGAAGTCCCCTGTACCATTATTTACTTGTATCACTAGGAAATCAGCTAGGTACGACCACCCACACACAGTGGTGATGATGTCCTCCACCAGTCCCAAGGGAATAGTGATGGACTGGTCGGCCAGCTCTAGGCAAATATTGGTCTTCTTTAATGGAGGCAGGTTCCAAGCTTTGTACATTTCTTGCGATATTAAGTTGACTCCATAACTTGAGTCCAGAAGAGCTTTGCATGGCTCATTCCTAGTGATTTGGAGATAGATTAGAGGGCTTCCAAGATCAGAGAATTTCCTAGGAAGGTGGCCAACCTTAATCCAGTTAGTAACGACATGTGTTAACATAACTGTATGCGTTGAGTTCGGTGTTTGGTTTGAAGGGAGCTTTGAATCCTTATTTGATCGGGAGGCGTTCAGAGGTTCAACCCCTTGTGGTTGTAAGGGCTTGGTTGGACTCTTGGTTCTGAAGAAAGTTCTTTTCTTCATACAGTTGTCAGAACTAATAGCGGGTTGAGGGTTTACAACCCTTGTGGCATTGCATTGCTGCGATTGAGTAGGGAGTTCCCCTTGCATTGCTGGAGCAGATGGTAATGAAGCTATTGGTGTGAGAGCTGTGGATGGATTTGAAGGATGGTATATTTGTGGGTTATCTTCCCTAGGAGAAGGAGTTCTATAATACTCATGGGCTTGGTAGTGATGTTGTGGTGTAACATGACTAACAGAGTTACATGGAGAGATTGGATGCTACACGTAGTAGCCATTTGGGTCAGGTTGCCAGTAGGGGTATTGTTGCCTTGGTGGTGGCATCCCCCATGACTGTGGGTATTGCCACTATTGATGTTGCTCAACAAATTGTGGTGGAGTTCCACTTGGATAATATGTTGAAGGTTGGTGGAACTACCTTGGGTTACCTTGTGGATAAGATAACCGTCGGGGTGCTTGCCATTTATTTAGTCGTGGGTTGAGTGCATACACCCCAGACTCTTGTAGATGTGAGATCACCGGGCAACATCTCTTAGGATGGTCGTATTGGCATATCTTGCATCCACCATCATTGTTCATGTCTAAATCCACAACCTCTTCTGTGATGGCCATTTTTCCCTTACGCTTGTTAAGTGCATTTTCCACTTCTCTCTTTTTCTTTTTGTTGTGATCACTACTTCGCTCCCTAGAATCCTCTACAATTTTGAGAACAGTTTCAAACCTACTATCCAGGGAGTCCCACATTTGGTCTACCTTTGCCGATACTTCTATTGTTAACTTTTGGAGAGACAAATTTTTCCTATTCACCATCTCTTCAAGTGGTGACTCTTCTTCCTCCTCACAAAATATCACTCCCCTGTTTTGGAGGGAAGGATCTCGATTGTATTCTTCTACACTTTCTCTCTTTTGTAGCTCACCTTCTTCTTTGGCAACTTGCTCTAGTAGTCTATGAATTTGATGAGACCTAAGCTCTGATAACCTTCCTTAGGCGTACATCCCAAGGGTTCTTCTTATTTCCTGCCTAAGTCCATCCACGAGATGGCATAGTTGATCCTGTTGCGAATAACCATGGCCAAGGCAATGATGTAATAGTATGTAATAGTAGCCCATGGTAGCATCCAAGGGTTCATGATTTCCTCGCTTCCATCCTTGGATTTTCTTTCATAGGTTAGACACTTGGGAGTACGTTTGGTACTTATCATTGAAGAATTCTAACATTGTACTCCACCTCTGAATGGATTTCGGTTCTAAGGACCGGTACCAGTTTTCAGCTTCTTTCACTAGTGTCCTTGCGAACAACTTTAGTTTTTGGCATTCATTTTCTATATTTTGCAAGGCACATGCATCATGGAATGCTTGTAAATGATTTTGAGGATTAGCGTTGTATCCCCCTTCAAATTGTGGGATGTTATTCATGTCTAACCTCTTGATCCTACTATCCTTTTTGTGCCTTGTTGGAACTCTTATGACCTCTGTTATATCTAGCATGCTTCTAGTTGTGAGTATGGGTTCTTCGTGATCATCTCATTCATAGTTTCTATGGCATCTACATGGTTCCCTACTATTCCTTCTTCTATGCCTTGATTTCTTAGAGTGCCCTCATCCTCATTCTTGACTATCTCGTCGATGTCTTTCACTTTATTTTTCTTTATCCTCATGATTAGTTTCCCTATGACTATGTCTGGACATGGAAGGAGAGGGTGAAGATGATGATGAAGGTGAAGAAGAAGGAGAACCATCACCATGATGGTATTTTCTACCTTCTCTTCGGTTGTTTCGACCTTGATTGTGATCACGATCAGAACGTCCTCCCTTATCATGTGTTCGTGTTCCCTCATTGAACACTTCGTGTTCATGGCTATCAGAACCAGGGTTGTGAATAGTGGAGTGAAGGTTCTGATACATCACATTCTGACCAATGTTAGGAGGAGGAACATCATTTTGTGGGGAACCTGTTGAAGTAGGTTCAGCATCCTCAATTTCACTCAAAACGTACGGAGCATCATGGGGCCATTTACCCTTTAAGTATGTATGGTATCTCTCTTGTTGCAAGTCCCTTTGACGTTGCAATTTTGTGGGATGATAGTCCCTTGAGTCATGATCACATGTAATGTATTTTGCATATAAAAGCAGCATGCCTATTCGTGTGAGAGCATGAAGGAGCATGTTGGGGATCGATCGATCTGGAGGCAACACTATGTTACCCTCCAAGTCTCTCCAACACAGTTGTTTATCTTGGTGGAGAATAAAGGTGAAACTGGGTACATACTCATCAGGATGAGTATATACCACATAAAATTGTTGAGGAACTGCTGACTGCCTCTTATGTTAGTCTTAGGCGGTGAAGTCCTCTTATGCGAAGAAGAAGACATCTTATCTTGTTCAGTGTGCAATGTACTGTTGTCTTGTCTTTCTTTGATTAACCCTAAGGGTTTGTTCTAATGTTCCAACGATATGAATGATTTCCTATGTTCTACGTAGCACAAAAACAACTAAGTCCCCGACAATGATGCCAATGATGATTAGCGAGGTACCCCTACACTCAGCCATACGAACACGAGCATTTCACGCACGATCCAGTCGAACTCCAAGGACTAATTGCTTATGCGCCTTAATGGAACACTCAGGGTTAATTAATCATTTTCTTCCCAAACTTACTTGTATTATCATAGTTGTATGGTTAAGTAAGCTTAAGGTATATGATTTTTATAGCTTTTGTATTTTTTATGTCTTCTGCTAATAAAGGAGAGGGAGAGAGAACTAAGTGGCTAACTTACATTAACTATTCATTAACTAGTTTCTAAGTGTTCCTAACACCAGTATCCATTCCCACTTGTCGTACACATCCTGAACCAGTGCAACGCTACTGGGATTACCAAACGCTAATCGTTACTGGGTTACCAAGCACTACACGCATGCTGGAAGCAGTCGTACTGAGTGTATTTAACTAAGGGGGTTGAAGGTTGAGAGAGATATTAATTAACTAGGAAAACATTAAATAATCATTAATTGCTAATTAGCTTAATCTATATGCTGCAATGTTTATCATAAAGTTTGTCTTTATTACCGTACACAAAATTGTGCTTAGGTACAAATTGCTCGAATAAAGACCTATTCACTCTATGACTCCTACTGTGGGCACATAGAAATAATTCTAACTCTGGAATGACTAAACTACAAGAATCTGGCTAAGGGTCTAATTCTAACTGCCTTGGAACCAAGGGTGCTACCTCTTATTTATAGAAGATGAGGCAGGACGTGATATCGCATGGTGGATGTGATATCGCGTATGCGATATCTCGTACGTGATATCGTGGCTCATCACTATGGAAGTCAAGATCAAGAAGTCATTACAAGCTCGAATCATATATCCGGTTTGATATTCAACATGGCTTGCTAACCTTGTACCTGTAAGAAAGAAGAATGACAATATTAGACTTTGTGTCGATTTCAAAAATTTGAATGAAGCCTCCGAAAAGATAAACACCCACTTCCTAGAATTGATGAGCTGTTGATTAAAGTATTAGGTTGTTAGGCATATTCTTTCTTAGATGGTTTTTGAGGTTATAATTAGATCATGGTAGATAAGGGTGACACATATAAAAAACATTTATCACCAAGTGAGGAACTTTTGCTTACCAAAGAATGCCATTTGGATCGTCAAACATTAGAGCTACTTTTCAAAGAACAGTGAATTTAGCCTTTAAAGTTTTAATAGGTGAGTTTGTTGTAGTTTCTTTGGATGATATCATTGTCTTTTCCGAAAAGAAGGAGGATCATATTAGTCATATTCAACAAGCTTTTGATAGATGTCATGAGTATGGTATTTCATTAAATCCAAAAAAAATGTATCTTTGGGGTTAAGTCTAAAAGTTTACTAGGCCATGTGATCTATCAAGAAGGAATTGCTATAGATAACTCTCGAATTCAAGTAGTACACAACATTGAACATCCCAGAAGTAAAAAGTCTCTTAGATCTTTCTTTGGAAAGATAAATTTCATTAAGAAATTTATTCCTAGATTCATCAAAATTACTAAACCTCTGATGCATATGCTAAAGAAAGATGTCCTAGTGGAGAAAACACCAGAATTAGAGAGAGCTTGGGTAGAAATTAAAAAGGCCATTCAAGAAGCTTCATACATGGTAAAGCCAAAATTGAAAGAAAAATTTTGGTTATGATGAGTCATGTTTTGTAGGGTTGCAATATTGGGTATCTGATATTGGAGTTGGGATGTCGAATATTCAATATTAAGGCACAACTTCCAATGTCAGGGATCTGATATTGCCCTTTGCATGCTAGCCTATAAATACCACACTTAGGTGCATAGGTTGGAGATAGCAGATAAAGAGAAGGTAGATAGACAGATTCATAGATTTTGATAGATTTCAAATTTTGTTAGTTTTTAGTGCATGCCTATAATGTAATGTTAAGTGATTGTACAAATCCTTATTCAAGTGTGATGTACTTGGACACATTACATGTTTGGCAATAAAGATCAAGATTACTTTCATCATTGTAGCATTTACTTAGCTTTATTATTGCTTTTAATTACTTAAATGTTTAATTTATTGCTTTTTATTATTCCTATCATCAGGTGGAATGAGTAGGACTAATTGCAGGCACTTAAGTGTAATTACTTGGTAACTTAGTAGTGTTATCATTTGGTATGCCCAGTAACAGTACACTTGGTAATCCCAACGATAGTTATGCAAAGTCCAAGGCATGTATGGAAGGTTAGGAATGGATACTCATTACATGTAGGCTAGTTTAGACTTTACTTTTCATTATTTATTAGATTAAACAATCAATTTCTTCATTATTATTAGGAGTAGCTTAGGATCAAAGAACATTAAGAATCATATCCCTCACTTTGGACTAAACCATATGTGACAAAGCTACTGCTAGTCTAAGTGGGAAGACAACAAATTGCAATCAAGGCATAATGATCTAGATGCACAACTAGTCCCATCCACAGAATTCAACCAGATCACATGTGAATGCTTGTGATTTGTATGGTTGGGTGTCGGGGTACCTCGCCACTTATCATTGGCCCCATTGTCGAGGATGGTGCTAGTTATCTAAATTAGTTATATTATACATGATTGTTGTAAACACATTCATAATTTATTTTTCAAATAATATTAAAGCACACACATCATAAACCAACAATAATATCTCTTTCACAAGGAAGCGATAATGCATTGTATGGCAAGAACATTCATTGGAAAACTAACGAGATATATGTTGAAGAAAATTGGAGTGACCAACCTCATGCCGGGGTTTCATATGTTCATGACCACCTAGACTACACTCAAGGACTACATTCACCTAAGGTAGACAACCCTAAAGGAAATGAAGTAAGTCCTAGACTATGGGAGGTCTCAAGGCCTAGGACCTCCTCAAAACCTAGAAAAGATAAATCAAAGGACCATGGGGAACATCATAGAAGCCATGGCAATCCCCCTAGTTTCTCATCTTCTTCTTCCTCTTCAATGTCTAGTTTTGACTAAGATGAACATAGGTGTAGAGACAAAGCTCCACTATGGGATCAAAATGAAAATAGAAATTGAAGCCATGGGAAAAATCAAAGACATCAAAATGAACATAGAAAAACCATCACAATTAGACAAATCAAAATTGAAATTTTCATCATGACATGTCTGGTGACGATGAACCATTGTTGGCCATTAAACGCCTGATGTAGATCATAGAGGCTTTTGGATTTGATGGGTTCCTAGTTCATAAGAAATATCACTGGGATCCAACTCTTCAAAAGAAGAAGGTCCACATCTATGACAAGGAAAAAGAGGCAGCTCTTGATAAGGTGATTTCACAACAAATCTTGTCAATATAGAGGTCTATTGTTAAACTTAAGGCAAGGTTTGATATGATGTTGGGATGGATAAATGAGAAAGTTACAACTTTTGTAGAAATTGTAGAGGAGAGAGTAACACAAAACAAATCAAGCGATCACAATAAATGAAGGAAAAAGAACTAAGAAATACCTAAGAACACTTATCGGCAAATAGGGAAAATGGCTGAAGAAAAAGAGACTATAGACTCAACCACAAAAGAAGGTGATGGATGTGACATTTGCATATATGACTATCCAAAGGGCTATTGCCCAGTTATGTTGCATCTACATGAGAATTGGGCTTTTGCACTAAATCCCAAGTTCATATAGAAGCCTATGCTCAGGAAATTACCTTTCTTACAAGGTAATTATAGACAGTCCTACAACCAATTGTACTATCCTAGTGGGACTTCTTACTAGCCGTAACACTATCATCAATTGTAGTGGTGAAACCCACAGTCATGGGGGAGGCCATCATCAAACTAGCCCTACTGTTACTACCAGTTGAACACGTATGGATATTATGTTCAATAACCTGTTTCCCCAACTAGTTCTACATCCTCTACTTCAAATCGTTGCTACCAATCTCTTGAGTATCATAAACCTGCAACATCTCTTGAAGGATCACCACCTTACACCTCTTATCCTCCATCATATCCTTGATATTCTCATACTCAACCCCATCACATGTCATAGCTAGCAACATTGGAAGGTTTAGCACCGCAACATCAATGAAAGGATGCCACTTATGCTACAAACATACATAGACATGATAATGCCATTAGGTTCCCACAAAAATCTTGGAAACACCCTTTCTTTAGAATGGCTCCCATGCGTAAGTGCAACACTCATGGACCTACTAACTCATCCAAACTAGCACAATGTGAATCAAGTGCAAAATGCTTCCTTTCACAGCCAAGGTCCTTCAATCCTATGCAAACATCAACATTTTTCATTACTCCAAGACCTACCAGGAACAATGAATCTAGCACTATGGAGAGATAAACAAATCCATGCATAACTAATCATGATCAAGGGTGTAGTTGTGGGTCAGACATCCACAAAGTTGATACAACTCATACTCTGATTCATTGTACATTTAAAAATCAAGTGTGTGAGCAACAACCCATCTAAGTAGCTACCAATAAATCAGAAGACACTTGGTGGCTTTAAAAATGGAAGTGTAACACTATTTTACAAACACATGGAGCCTACCTATCCCCTTATTAATTCTTTTCCTAGTTAATCACTTAGTTGTGGGGCAGATGCTCCATCGTAAAATTCAGAATTAATAAGTGTTTTTCATCTTTTTGTTTTACAATTTTATCAATTTTCCATTTCTTGATACAAATTTTTCCAATCCTTTTAAACTTTTTTTCCACATTTTGTTTTCATTTCCTTTGTTAATAATCTTACTTGTGAATAAAAAAAAATCAGGTAGCTCTTTGAGGTGAGGCTTTCTTGATGTTGTTAATTCATGAGGGATTGATTATTTGGATAGTAAGGCCACATCATCCATCCACCTATTCCATTAATAAGAGGTTCTTACCATGGTCATAATGATATT
>MNCI01007854.1:579075-604404 GCA_015680685.1 Gnetum montanum
AAAAAAAAAAAAAAAGGAAGTGAAGTGCCTTGAATAAACTCCTTCCTTAGACAAAAATCCCAAGTGATGCCACTCGTAACGGTGGTAGTCTTATGGTTGTAAATCAAAGAGATGAAATAATGCAATGTCACTAGAACATGGTATGGACTTGGTTTGAATCTTGGAAAGAAGGGCTAATGATTACTTAACCATTAATAACACAAGGATTCATTATGCCTATGGTAAGGCACCTCATGTCCCAATTTCTACAATCCTTTCTAAATCCATCTCATCTCACTATTTGAATGATCCTAACTTATGGTTTTATGTAACACAGAGTTATTTCCTCAAATCGGTGGTTTTAGCATGTGTTTTTTTTAGCAGGTATGCATTGCATTTAACCCCTTTGGTTCTTACGGATATTTTTAGGTGTGGTTATACAAGGGCATTAAGGGTGGAGCCTTCTTTGGGGAGGATCCACTTGTATAACTTTTGTAACTTGTACTTGTCTGACATAACCACATCATTTGAAATCTTCCAAATGCATAAATGATAAACTCAAAACCTTCCCTTATCATATAATTGATCCATTCTACACCATGAATCCAATACCCCTTTTCTAACACCTTCTAAAGCTTTTAATGCCTGTGATTCTATCTTCTCATACTATCAGTGCCTAAATATGAATTCTCGCTTACCCCAAAATTGTGGGTTTTACATGAAATATTCCAACCAATCATAGAGCTTCATTTTCCATGCTGAATGTCCTCATTAAATGCACTTTCAAGAACCTCAATATTGACTACCCAATATTGGGTGGGACTTGATGTTGGATACCTAATATAGGGTCCATAAAACTATAAATAGGACCCCCGTGGTGTTTAAAAAATTCATTATCATCACTTAAAGCTAGGGGAGTTTTTTTTTTTTGCATTTTTCTCTCTCACCTAAGAGCTTTGTGCAACCAACTTCCACACATGATATCTTGCTCCATATCACTTTAATTTTCATGATTTTTGAACCTATCTGATCTTGGAGTGTTCAATTTAGTTGGGGGAGGACACTTGTATGGAAAACTTACACTATTTTTTTGAAATTGGCTATCACCCAGAAGGTATTATAAGGGTAAGAATGTTAAAAACCTTAAGTATTTTAATGAATAATCAATTGTATGTATGCCAAAACCTCTAATTCTCTCACCCAAAGGATCATAGCCATCATTATGAGCCATACATAAGGGAAAAGAAGCTAATTGGGAGGGTCATAAAAGAAGTTAACAACTTTTGGGCATTTTTCATGAAATTTTTCTAACTCTATAATTACATGAGTTAAGAACTTAATGGAACTAAGATCATGGGTAAGGTATGAACCTATTGAGGATAAATGGGAAATACATTAGTAACCCTAAATCCTTGATTGATTGCAAATGGCCCCAAAAAGAGGTAGACAAGAACAACCTTTGCAAGGTGCAAACAAATGCCCTAGAGGTGGTAGAGGCTAATTAGGAGAATGAAGCCCAAGCATGAAGAATAGGAGGCCTAGTTATTTAGCATTTATCAAGAGGCTCTTACTACAAGGCATTCAATCTAAGGGGAGGCTACTGAACCACAAGCTCCAATGCAAGGACAACACCTCATGTTGTTCCAAGAATGCCTCCAAGCCATTCAAAAGTTATCCATGTTGACCATGGTCATCGTGGAAATGAACTTTGGGCCATTCATAGAATTTTTCCTTCAAGCAGTTAGAACTCCACTTCAAGTGTTGCCTCTAGGATATAGCCTCTCTGAAAGTGGGGAATGGTACCTTGTTGAGACATACCAATTTTAGTATAATAAAAAAGAGGACACTATAGTCAACATTGGCAGAGTTTCTATCTCTTCGTTAGTTGAGGCCATTGCAGAAGCTCTAAACATAGCTAATGTGGGGGGCCAATGTTGCATATCTGTCTACAAGGTCTGCTGTAGAAACCAAGAAACCGTGGTTGAAGTAGACATATAACAAAGAAAATAAGATATATAATGAGTTAACTTTGGAAGAGAGAATCTACTTCCAAATTGGCACATACCACCTCTTCCCAACTAAAGGGATCAATAGAATATCAAGTTATGTAGCTAGAGGGAGTGCAATCTTGATGGAAAAATACAATGTTAATTTGACCTAGTTGTACTTCATGGAAATTCAAAGGTGGTTTGAGGAAAGAAATGCAGAAAAGCTGACACTTCCATTCCCTTGCCTAATTAGAAAGCTGTGTAAGTGTGTTGCAATCTTGGGTTACACTAGTGATGTTCCCAAGAGGGCTTAGAATGATTTCTTTACTAAATTTCTCAAACCCACAACACCAAGGAAAGCCTTGGTGATAAACAAGAACTAGAGAAGGAATTGGAAAAAGAACTAAAAAAGTAGCCCAAGCAATAACTAGTGCAATGGCAAGAGCTGCAGGATTCATGGCCATTGTTGTAAGACTATAGACCCGTAATGAGCCATTTGCAGAGAATAGTTGAAACTCTTAGTTGGGGAAGTAGGGATGAATCAAACCTTTTTCAAGTTATCAATGATGCTGTGCAACCTATAGTTTCTACCAATCCATCAAGAGGGTAGATTTCTTTACAATTAGAAGGAGAGCCCAATGATTACAAAAGATCTCTGGAAATGTTACATCTTTTTAAGTAATGCTCAAAATGGGAGAAGGTGCAATAGTCATGGTCATGTAGCACCAAGATGTGGTAGGCACAATAGAAGTTATCATAGACCACATTAAAGAATTTTTTAATGTCCTTGTTGTGCCTCTGGTAGATTTGACCAGAACCAGAGATGCACAAATGTTAGCTGGGACTTCGATGACTCTTGTGGCCCATGAGAATGTGTTTGATAGATTATTGTAGATTGGACAAGTAATGACAATCTGTTTGACATCCCCAATGATGTCACTATAGTATTATTTGACCTCATTACCATGAAAGGAAAATTGATCATGGTAGAGACTAGGGAAGAGCATGTAGAAGCAGAAGTGCATAGATTACAATAAGAGCTTGTTGCCCTAAGAGGTAAAAGGAGGGATCCTTTTCAATTCATTACACCTAACCAGTTAGGACAATTTTGAATAGAGTAGCTGGGTCGATTGCTTGAACAAAACAAAGTTGTTGAGCAAGAAAAGGAGAAAGCGATTTAGAATTCCTCAGCCACTGAAGCCCAAGTATATGCCCATAAGAAGGCATTGACCACTGCACAAGAGGATACTAAATAGCTTGTTGTTGATAATGTAAGGTTGACCATTGTATTGAAATAGAAAAACATCTTGGAAGAAAGTGTCCACCAGTTGATAGAGCAACTAGTGAGGGTCAACGAGGACATAAATAGATTGGCTAGATAAAATTGAACCCTCCCAATGGAGGAGGTCCACACAATCCACCAAAAATCTATGATTGAGATAAGCACATGTCAAAATGAGGCCAAGAAACATGAAAAGTTGAAGGAGCACTTCTGGGACCAAATTAACATGTACAAACAAATTAATAAAAAATAAATCCAAATGACAAAGTCCTTCATTAGTTCCATGTTAGTGTAGAATCCTGATTGGTAGCCCATCCTAGATAGTTATGCCTTGGTCCACCAAGTAGAAGTGAAGAATAAAGACCTACAGATTGAAGATTTGAAAGAGTATATGGCATTGGCTAACCTTTGTTATGCCAACATTGCCATGTTAATAGTAGGTTGACCCAAAAATGAGTTGGAATAATAAGTAGTAGCCACTTATGCCTTATATGAAAAAGAGTTTGCAAATAGGAACAATGCCCTACAAAAAATCCATGTGGCAAACTTGGAATTGATAGAAATTAAGGCTTGCTACCACGGGCAAAGAGATGTAGCGTCGAACTTGGCTAAAAGATTAATAGGTCATCATGAACTAAAAGAAAAGGCTAGAACTTTCAAGGAGGAATGGTGGTAGTTTGTAGCATGGTACATGAAAGTAAATCAAATGTTGTCATAGCTACCATGTCTGTGGGATGTACCAATTCTAGCACACATTGGCTCATTAGGTTGGACGATGCATGACTCGAGAATAGAGGAGGAGAAGTTGCAAGTGCTCCTAAATCACTATAAATTCCAGAAGCTTGATGACAAAGGGAAGTAGCCCATGGAAGAGCCATCACCTCTAGGAACTACATGAGATTTCCCAGTTTTATTGTTTTATCATGATGTGTCCATTTTGTGTAAAATCCACTACAGCATGAAAGATTCAAGTTATGTTCTTATTTAAGTCAATTTATAATCCCATACCTTACCAATATTTTGTAAAGAACTTGTTCTTCATTTTTTTTAACTTGAGGATGAGTTTTCATTCAGTCATGGGGGTATGATGAGTCATGTTTTGTAGGGCTACGATATCAGAGTCACAATTTTGGATATTTGATATTAGGGCACAACCTTCGATGTCAAGGATTTGATATCACCCCTTTCATGTTAGCCTATAAATACCACACATGGATGCATGGTTGGGAGATAGTAGATAGAGAGAAGGTAGATAGACAAATTCATAGATTTTTATAGATTTCAAGTTTTGTTAGTTTTTAGTGCATGCCCACAATGTGATGTTAAGTGATTGTACAACATCCTTATTCAAGTGTGAGGTACTTGTACATGTTACATGTTTGGCAATAAAGATTGAGATTACTTCCATCATTGTAGCATCCACTTAGCTTTATTATTACTTTTAATTACTTAAATATTTATTTTTTCCTTAGTTAATGTTATCATTTATTGCTTTTTATTATTCCTATCATTAAATGGAATGAGTACGACTAACCGTGAGCACTTAAGTGTAATTACTTGGTAACCTAGTAGTGTTATCATTTGATACACCTAGTAATGGTACACTTGGTAATCTTAGTGGTAGTTACATGAAGTTCAAGGCATGTATAGAAGGTTAGGAATGAACACTCATCACACGTAGGCTAGTTTAGACTTTACTTTCCATTGTTAATTAGATTAAACAATCAATTTCTTTATTATTATTAGGAGTAGCTTAGGGCAAAACAACATCAAGGATCATATGCCTCACTTTGGACTAAACCATATGTGAAAAATCTACCACTAGTCCAAGTGGAAAGATAACGAACTGTGATCAAGGCATAATGATCTAGATGCATAACTAGTCCCATCTATGGAATTTGACCGGATCACACCTGAACATTTGTGATTCCTATGGTTGGGTGTAAGGGTACTAATTGGATTTTTAACTCAAAAAGATGAAGGTCAAGATGAATTGATTGGATTTTTGGATATTAATTGAAAGGTTCAGAGCTAAATTATTTAGACTTAGAGAAATAAGCATTTGCAGTAATTAAAGCATTTCAGCATTTCACATATTACTTGGAAAGCTCATTAGTTCACATTATGTTAATGGAGTTGGCGGTCAAACAATTCTTAGCTCAAAATGAAATTGGATTGAAAAGAGGAAAGTGGATTATAAATCTTCAAAGTTTTAGATTTGCATTGGAAGGATGCAAGACTATTAAAGGAATGGGATTAACCAAGTTAATGGCTAAAGAAGAGGAAAAATCTGTATTAAGAATTCATGAAGGAAATTGGTATGATGAAATTCTACAATTTCTTAGCACAAGAAAGGTTTCAAATAATTTAACTACAAGTCAAAAAAGAGCTTTCATCAAGAAGGTAAATAAATTTGTGGTTAAAGATGGAATTTTATACAGAAAGGATTTTAGAGGGGTTTTGTTGGAATGTGTTTACAATGATCAAATTGGTCCTATCTTAGAACAATTTCATGATCATTTCAATTTATTTTATGAATATCCTAATTCCACTAAGTAGCATATACTTCTTTATGGTTTTTATTGGCCTACCAAGTAACAAGATATTAGTTTGAAAATTCAAAGATGTTCCAAATGTCAAATTCATGGACCAAAGATCAAAAAGGCTAGAGCTCCTTTAAAACTAGCAATAGAGGACATACCATTTCAACAATGGGGCCTAGATTTTATTGGTACAATTACTCCTTTAATATCTAGACATAAGTTTATTCTCACATCTATTGATTACTTTACCAAATGGTCTGAAGCAAAGACTCTAAGAAAAAGTTTAGCATCAGATGTGATTAAGTTCTTGGAAGATTAGATTCTAAGTGATTTTGGTCTACTTGAAGTATTGGTATGTGATAATGGACTTGCTTTTCAATTTGAAGAATTTATAAGATGGGCATCGGAAAAATCCACCTTTCTATTTTCTTCTTCAAATTATTATCCTCAAGGAAATGGCTTAGTTGAATCTACAAATAAAAAGCTGATTTCCTACATTAAGAAGTCAATGGATGGAAATCCAAGAAATTGGATTAATTACTTGAAATATGCATTATGGACTAACCATATTAGATTTAAGAGGGCTATTGGAACATTAGCTTATAACTTGATCTATGGTTCACTTGATAGAATTACGAACAAGATTACAAGTTCAGTCTCAGATTTTGTGCAAAAGTACAGTGAGAAAACTAATAAAGATATAAATTTCATGACCTTACTCGTCAAAATAGAAGTCAAAATGGATAGAGCTAAAGATAATTTACAAAGAATGCTTTTGAAGTTTAAAGGTGGTTTGATAAAAAGGCTCTCAAAAGGACTTTTAAGATCGGTGATCTTGTATTATTATGGAATATAAAGAAGCTAAATAAGTTTTCAACAATATGGACTGATCCATTTCAGATCAAGAAATAATTACCAGAGTATACTTACAAATTATTGATGCTAGAGGGGATAGAGTTGTAGTTTTCATATAATTTTTTACATATAAAACATTATTATGGACAAATGTTCAAAACTTTAATCTATATTTATAAATTAATATATGTATATGTATATATTAATATAAATGTGTGTGTGTAACTATATAACATTTAATATACATAGTAGTAAATAATAAACTTTTATATATAAAATTTAATATATATATACTTAGTAGTAACATATTGAACAAATAGGATAGACTTATGTCATATTTAACCATAACATATATATCCTATACCTAGGTGAGTCTATATAATATCTTTAAAAAACATGTATATGTTAAAGTATTAGTTTAAAAATATTTAATTTAAAGTGTCAGTTCAACTATTAAATTTATATTATCCTAAGTAATAATTACTTGTGATGAGTGTAAGTGGAAGTGATGGTTAGAAAACTACTTAGTGGTGAATTAATTTTAATAGCCAAATAGTGGAATTTAAAAGGGCCTACCATATAATGAGGGAAAGATAATTAATTTTGGCAAAGTGGCGAAGTTGGTTAGTGAAATTGCTGGGAATTTCAAATTTTCTTTACACTATAAAAAGAGACGTGGATTGCTTAGAATTACATCATTTCTTAATTCAAGGCTTAAGTGGAGAAAACAAGTGAGGTGTTTGAGTGTGACGTAGAAAGATGGTTCTTGGAGAAAGAGTAATGAGAAGGCCATTTATCCCATATGTTATGGGATGTTGTCTAGAGCATGTATTAAGAGTCTATTGTAAGGAAACCATGCGTGGACCATTAAGTGAAAGCCCTTTCTTACTTTGGCTTTTAGATGAGTTTATATTTCTCAATGGTGGAATTTCTATACATTATAATGTTTGGGGCAGCTTCCATGAATGTAACACTTAAGGTTAAAGAGAGTTTAGTAGATATGATTCCTGAGGAGAGGCTTTTATGCCTCAAGACATAGAAGTATCTAATTGGGGAGAACCTCAAAAATTAGCAGCTAAAGAGATGGATGCAAAGGAGACAAAAGTAGTTGTGGAAAGCAAAAGTGAAGACCAAGATGAGGCTTCCACTATGCAAGAGGAGGAAAGAAAGGTATTCCTAAAAGAGTTACTCTAATTGTTCTCTTTCCACCCATAGAATAGTTTATATGATATTGAGTTTGTATAGTTTCCTAAGTTATATTAGGAATGAATTTTTTATTTCATCGAACCTTAAGTTTGGTGAAAGTTTTTCTCAAAAAAGATTTGTATTTTTATAAAAATGTTGAATAAAGTCTTGTTTGGGTGATGATTTAGTTGGTGAATAATTTTAAGCATTAGGATTTCAAAAAAGTTTTAAGTGGGGAAATGAAATGTTGGCACATTTTGCCCATTTTATGGAGTAGAAATATGAAATAAATGGATATAAAAATATATAAGAGTAAAAGATATGCATTGGAAGGCCATAAGAAAAATTTGCCTATCTTTGCTTTGGAAAATGGTTTGTTTAGTGGTGCTCTTTTGGTTGCAATTGTAATTTGGAATATGGGATGAATTGTTTTCTTAATTCACAGTATCTTAGAACCATTGAGTTTAAATGGATACCCATGCAATTAATACTTTTTTTGGGCATTCAAGATAAGCTTGTTACAATGTCCTTATGTTATAGATTCTGGTGAAAATAATCAATTTGAAATAGGAATTTAGACAAAAACCCATGTCTAGGACGCCAACAATTTGATAAGTGCAAAGTTGAGGTGTATTGCAACATTATCAAGAAAAATCCTCTATGATTTTCTACTCTGTAAAATGAAAAAGATAATTGAAACCAAGGAATAGTGAAGGTCTGCTATTAATCTATGAAATTATATCAAAGTTACTAGAGTAGCAATAGATTAGGAGTTAATATTATCAAATCAAAAACCTTACTTCAATGAGGGTAGAAATGATTAACATAGCTCATCATCATCAAGCAGACTTTTTTGCTGCTTGAGAAATGACATGTGTTCAAGGAGAAAATTGATGTTTTCTAGTAACACTGCATCATAGTTCTTCCTTGCACTTCATCAAAATCAACGAATTCCTCACTCACCTGTGCATAGAAAAAATTAACAACAATAATTGAAATTTTTGAATGAAAATGGATAACTCGAATGCGCAGCAGCATTGGCAACATAGAAAATCAAAGAGGTGATTCAATGCTTAATGATGGGTCAATCTAGCTTAGAGAGGGCTAATTGTAAACCCTAAATAAACGATTTGAAATAAACAAATAGTTTAAATTTCAAAATTGATGGAAATGGTGGAGACGATGCTAATGTAGAGACCATGATTACCTAAAGATGTGGCTTGTACTAACAATGACGGAGCTAGGAGCATTGGTGGTTCAAGATAAAGATGAGCTAATAGGTGGAACTCCATGCATTTCAAACATCTCTATAATTGCCAAAGCATACATCAACATGTCAGGGATGTCAGATGAAGCTATGGTTTCAACATGTGCTTTCTTGCCATGGCGACACCACTCCTACATCAGTTACATGCCAATGTGTAATGTGGTGGTAAGGGTAACATAGCAGTGGCAACACGATAATAGCAAACCCTTATGCCCAAACAACACCAAAGAAATTGCCTTTTGTTTTTAGAAAAGTTTGGATGAAGCATTATAAAAAATATTACTTATACCATGGAGGCCATAAGTTACAATATAATTTTGAGAAGATAATACATGTGCATATAGCAATGGCTATGTAGGTCTATGGAGCTTTATTTAGCCTAAGTTAATTTTCATATGGAGGATGTATAAAGAACCTAACTAAATTTATTAAATGTGTGCAATTGAAATGACACTTGTTGATTGTGGCATGTATTTCTCCAATATTTTTTTGTAACTTCCTATGTGACTTTTATGATATTTGTTACCAAGGAAACACTTGGCAACCATATCTCAAATTTCTCATAATCCCCAAGGAAGCTTTAACTCCTAAAGTAGTTAAATATTCCTATTCCTAAGATATCTGCAATACGCTTAACTCTTCATGATTATTATAACTACCTTAAGGATCCTATAAAAGGCAGATTGAAGAGGGAATATTGGGAAAAGATAATTAAAGATTATTTGTAAGATGGCTTGCTAAAGACACCAATTCAACTACTTTGTTTTAATCCTGTGAGTTCATTTCTTCCTATTTTGTTTTAGTTACTTAGCTAATGGTTTAGATAGTATTGTGCTTGGCATTTAATTTTTGGATTTTTCCTAGGTTGCTTTTATAGCTCTATTTTTGTGCCATATTAGACTCCTATTAATATTTTTCATAGAAGAGCTTATGTTGTTGAAAAGCTTCAAGAGAAATTTAATAGTAATGTCTTAATGAAATTGCCTATTTTAAGCATAGAGAATCTAGGAAAATCTTTGGTATTTTGATGAGATTGAAATAACTTCTTTATTTTTTAAAGTGTGCTACCTTGGTATTTCAATGAAAAAATTGTCAAATATTTTTGAAAAATTTGTTGAATGCAATATTTGAAAACTATTAACTAGCCAAAATAGAGACTTGTACCTTGTAGTTTACGTAGCAATTTTTGGTAGTATAATAAGAAATAGCTTGTTGAAATCAAAAGGTTTGAAAAATTTGTAGTTATTGAATTAGAAATAGCTTTATTATGAAGTGTTTACTTATATCAATTTATCTTGCTTAAATATTTGAGATTTCACACAAATTTTCTTTCTTTTCTTTCTCTTTCTAGGTCCATTGAATCTCACTGTATTTCTAGTTTTCTTGTGGAACTTTCTCTCTGAGGGAAATTAGGAGTAGATTGGGAGAATTGTGCTCAAAGTTTTTTGAAAAATTTTATTTGTTACAAGTATCATACTATAGGGACCATATAGACTAAGTGATTGAACAAAATAGGAACCTTCAACAACTCATAGTATTTGACAAAGTTAGCTGAATGTCTTTTATGTTAACCGATTACAGTTTTATACATAACCCAACCATTTCAACATTCACAACAACAAACACATATCACATCTAGTACACTAAGTTTATTTGGAGGTATTTGGGCCTTGGTGTTGCCAGCGTCTAGCAAGCACCTAAACCCTATTTGAAGAACACCTTTGATCCTGTGACTTCCCAAGGTCACATAATAGTGAGGCTCCCACCCCTTGGCAGTCATGTCCTAAATAATGACCAACAATTATGTCTTCTTATACACCATAATTAACTATTCAATAAGAACTTACTAGCTGAAGATTTCCATTGCCAAGTATTCAATTGGAACTAAAGGATCATCACTCAAAACTACAATGCTCATCCTACTAAGCAAGGTCTTGGAAGGGTTGGTAGATGAGTGAAAGCTTAACCTCTTTGAATGGCCACACCCAAAAGTATTAAACTAGAACTAAGCATATAAAATAGTTCTCTATATAAATATAGAGAGAATTTTCCATATTATAGTATTACATTCATCCATCTCTATATAAGTATAGAGTGATATTTCATTACTATACACTTACCTTCTTCCATTTGAAGATCTGAAGGTTTTAAGTCTATAGCTTAGATGAAGATAACCTACTTTCCTTTATATGAAACTCAATCTTACACCTCAAAGCTTAGAATCTTAAGATTGTATTTTTCACTTTTTTATTCTTCTATTTTTTTCTTTCAAATTGTCACTTTTACCCACTTCCTACACATAATCTAAAATATTATTGAAGTTCCATTATCAATAATGACTCCAAATGGTAACACACATTTTAAAAACTTAAATACTATGAAAAAAGCAACTAGATAGAATTATTAAAATGCCAACAATTCTTGTGCTTCTACTTAGCCACAAGCCTCCACCTATATATTAGCTTCTAATTTTTTGTGAACGTTACCTTGAATGCAAAACATGGTTGCACTCAATTTCAATGTACAGAAACTCAATGTTATCACATTTTGGAAAGCTCCAAATGTTGCAGTGAGAAAGATCAATCACCACAATGTTAGTGCTTTAGTTTAACTATGGTAATGATTGCAAGCGTCTTGTTGATGAATGCATCTTCATCTACATTCAAAGCATTGCATTAACAATATCAAAGTGAAAATGTTAGATTTATTGATGCAAAAATTTCATATGCAACTTACAGGATATTATGGTTAGCTACTAGCCTAATATCTTAGACATGCTTTAATGACATTTATCACTATTAACATCATAGCTTAATAAACAATGGTAGGATGGAAAGTCTTTCAATTATGAAAGACATTTTGCCAAGATTAGTACTCTAGTGATGAGTTATCATTTCGTTTGCCGTGATATCGCATACGTGATATCGTAGCCTGTCTCCTCATATATAAATAATAGGTAGACAGTTCTGATAGGAAGTTTTTTAGTTCTTAGTTTAAGTGTTAAATTTTAAGTAGTTCTTCTCTCAACCCTTCTCTCCCAATGTATGCCCGTAGTGTGGTGATTGTAATTGTACAACATCCTTATTTGAGTGTGACATACTTGGACACGCACATGACCAAAAATAAAGATCGCGATTACTTCATCATTGTAGCATTCACTTAGCTTAATTATTTATTTAATTCTTATTTACTACTTTCTTAGTTAATATCTTCTTACCCTAAACTCCTGTTAAACGCAGAATGAGTACGACTTGATCACGAGCATTTAAGTGTGACTACTTGGTAACCTAGTAGTGTACCTAGGATCTGCGCTTGGTAATCCCAGTGGTAGTCGTGCACGAGGTCCAAGATGTGTACGGATGATTGAGGAACGGATGCTCATCGCACTTAGGCTAGCTTAGATTCTCTCTTACCCTCTCTCTTAGCTTAGTTAATATCATTTCCCATTACACCCATGAGTAGCATTAGTATGGGAACACATCATACACCTCATTCTGGACTAAACCATACATGACAAAGTTAACACTAGTCCAAATGGGAAGACAATGAACTGCGACCTAAAAATAACTGTCTAGATACCACAACTAGTCCATCTGCGGAGTTTGACCGGATCGCGCATAAAACGCTCGTATTCGTATGGTTGAGTGTAGGGGTACCTCACCACTCATCATCTAGTAATGAGTGGATAGAAATTGTGTAATAGGCACACACCCACCGGTAGGAAGCAAGAGTTAATACTTAAAGTTTGTAATAAGCTAGATGAAAATGCAAGGGTAAACATTTTTTTTCCAAATAGTTGATTAATTTTCAGAAATTCAACTTGCATATAAACTAGCATAGACAACTATCAATGAAAATAAAGTATAATAAAGAAAATTATATGATGCAAAGAATGGTCCAAGGATCTAGTAGTAAGAGAATGATGATATGATGATTAATATTTCTCAATACCCTATGCATCCAATGTGTAGTACAAAAGTGAAAACATCTAAAACTTAAAATCATATATGTAGCCATCTAGCTTAGTAAGAAACTAATTAATTTAATCACTTCACTTAGTAGTCTTAATTATATACAACCAAAATGTAATCAAGTCATACTCAAGGAAAACATACTATTCACATACTATTCATGTATTTGGAAAATTGCAAATTCAAATACAATATAATACAATAATCTCTCCATATATTCACAATTTCATCACCAATGATATGATATTTAGGGTTCAACAAAAAGGAAAATCAAAAACTAGATATCACACATTAATTAACTTGTTTACACAAATAGTGGAGCAGTAAGAAAAAGAACTTGAAACAATGGTTCATAAATAAAATTATTAAAACTTTTAACAAAAGAATAAAAAACAACTACAATCAACATTAATCAACAAATCATAATGAATAGTTAATAATTAATTTTATAGTCTTTCACTAATGCTTAGTGTGTGTGTGTGTGTATTATCACATAAACTCTACAATATGAGCTTTGTTGCCTTAGATTGCATATGATAATAAATAAATGAATTCCAATTTTCTTATGGACAACCACATAAGGTTTGAACAAAACTTAGAAGAAATACTAATGCTCCTTGAACATAATTTTTGATTCTTAGTCTAGTAACATCAATGAAAAATCATACATACTTAGCATTCAACACCATAAGCATAATTAGATTTTGATTCAACTATTACTGGTAAAAAAAAACCATGAAAATCAAATAATGATAACAAATGCAAGATTCCTTTGATACAAGGTACATTTGATTTTCTCTTTATTTACTGATCAAATTATGATTTTCTCATATCATAATAATATATTAGATGTTGTTCATCAACAGACTTATTTGACCCAACAATTGGTGACAAGAAATGTATAAATTAATAATATCAAATCCATTCAATTGCACAATAATACTATTTTATTTTCTTTCAACAACCCTCACAATATAAATCATTTTAATTTAATTTTTCTAACTTGAAATAATATAATGCACACCACTAACATTTAATTAAACTATCTAATTTACCAATAATAGAGAATAGAAAAATCACTTGTATTTAATAGCCACAATTTAACATCATTAAAATTTAATGACAATAAATTAACATATGCGATTTCCCTAATTCCATTGGACTTATAAAAAGATAACAAATTCAAAATTTGGGAAGGTATGCAAACAATAATCAAAACTCAAATCTAAGGATTAAGAATTTAGGAGGATCATCAAGCCAAAGAAAGGAGGTGAGAGGAGAAATTGACTTAGTCAACCAATGTTGCTCAAATTTCTTGCTTACCAGGAACATCTAATTACAAAATGGATTATTGCTTAGCTTAAGTTTCCTTTTAATTTTTTATTTTTTGTAGCAACTACAATCTTCCTTTGTTGTTGTTGACCTTTTGTTTCAACTAGTGTCTTATTTTTGTTATTCATTTGTTGCTTTAACCATAATCTTCTTTTGTTAGTGTTTATTTTTAGCCACCCCCTTGTGATTGAGCTCTCATTCTTTATAATATGCACATACATACACACTCTCTCTTTTTCTTTCTTTGTTTTACTCTATCCTTTCTCCTCTCTTTATAACTACTAGTAGAATTTAAGAGATGATAGTTTATTTCTTATAATTAGTTCTTTATTTAAAACTATTCTCCTAGTCATGAGCTAGTTCTTTCCATAACCACTCTTAAAAATTAATACAAATATATTCTAACAGGTTGTAGGTTCAATTCCTTGAGTTTCAATTTTCAATATTTTGAAATTTTAATTCTTTTAAATATCAAGTGCAATTCCTCTTGATCTCCTATAGTAGAAAACTAACAAATATAAAGTATTCAAACATAATATCCACCTATGTTCTTTCTTTCTTTAGCAACATGTTACTTTTAAATTTATTAGCAACCTTTATTGCTAGTAATTAAGTCATAAGGTGCAATGGAAGAGGTTTGAAAATAAGAATATAAAAGAGTGCAAGTCCAAAACATAAAACCATGTGAAACACCTTCTCTTTTAAGCCATAAGCAATGTAAGAGTTTCCATTTTATGTTCATAAGTTATCATTGCATTTTCTTATGATGCCTTGAAAGGTCATCAGTTGATATTTTTACAGCCATGGAGGGGGTACTTATTCTATTAATTGATGAAACTCTAAAGAACAATGCACCAACAACATACATCATATTCTACATGTTCATTATTTAAAATAATACAACTATAATAGACATAATTTTCTTGATTTATAGGCGAGGTTTGTCCACTTGATTCATTGGTCAAGTTCCTTAGCAACATGTGCATATGTATATATATTTAGATAAATCATTCATACCAAATGAAACATACCTCTTTTAATCCTTGAAGCATAGCATAAAGAATCTTTGTTTCTTCTTTTCTTTCCAAATTTGATTGCTAAATAATTAGAACTCACACAATAGCCCTTAGAGATAAGATATCCAAAACTTATATGAAGACACATTACAGCAAGTACATAAGGGAGAGGGTGGATGTTGAAATTTGAAATAATTGAAACATAAGTATATCCTAAAATTTATAAGGTGTTGGAATCCAAAATAAGTGAAACATAGGTACACTCCAAGATTTATAAAAGTTTATAACTTAGTGCTACTTAGTAGAATTGAACTTGTGACTTGGGGTTACCAAGACAAGACTTATACCACTAGGCTAATACCAAAATATGTACATGAGATACCCATACTAATATGTATATTTATATATTAGTATGTATGTATGTATGCATGCATGCACGCATGTAAGTATGGTTCCCATAGAAACATTTTAATAAGTTTAATAAATCATTTCAATGTACTTAGATCATGCAACACATAAAAAATAAAAGAATAGTAACAATTTCATAAATAATACGACATTTTAGCTTCATTTCTACTCATCATTTTGTTGTTCATTCCATTAATATGTGCTAAATTAATGGGCAATACATGCTTAGTACTTTACATGTAGTAATACACACAACACATATTAGCACAAGTTAGATGAATCATAAGGAAGAACAATTGGTCATTCAGTCAATCATTAATAAAAGAAAAATAACAATACTTGAAATATATCATAGTAAAAAATTATAGATACTTATACAAATCAACACTAACCACACACATCATCATAACAAAGTAGACTCACAAACATTATCACAAATATCAAGATGAAAACTCAAGAAAGATGGATTATTACAAATTGACCCTACTAATGATATTACATTATAACAAAAATAACTTATATATAGAGTTCCAAGTTTTTGCATATACATTCAAGACATAAGAACAAAGTACAATGAAAGAAAAGTTTTGTTGTTGGTGACTTCGTTTGGGTCCACTTGAAGAAGAAGTGATTGAGAGGTACTAACTTTTCAAAGTTGAAAGCCAAGAAGATGGGGCTTTTCAAAATTAAGGCCAAGATTAATGATAATGCTTTTAAGATTGATTTACCAAATGATGTTGATATGTATTTTGTATTTAATTTTTCAGACCTTGTGCACTATCATGGACCTATTGATGAGGAGATCATACAGGGTAGCATCGATGAGTTAAAGGAGGATATTGATGAGTCCAAGTATTTAATGGAGAGGAAGGAAATTGTACTTAAGTAGAGGAAAGATTCTAACACTTGGGGAGTGAAGAGGCATAAGTACTTGATCCATTAGAAGGATTAGTTTGTAGATGATATTGTATGAGTTCATGAAACCAAACTTCATGAGTGGGAGATCACTTCAACCCCTAATTCCTTGTTCACATAAGTTCACTTTTTAAAGGATGGGAGAGTTGATGTAGGGACATCTCTTCTAATTCCCTTGTTCTTTTCCTATGTGAGTGTTTTTGTAGGGTTCAATCTCTGTGGAGATATTTTTAAGGTCATGGAGTCATCTTGCTTGATATCTGAGCTCTTAGGAGAGACATCTTGGAAGATAGGAAATGGTTGGGTCAAGAGGAAATGGTTGAGACGTCTTGGATTTTTGATGGATGTCTCAAATGAGACATCTTAGATGTTAGACAAGATGTCCTATAAGTATGAAGACATCTTAGCTATAGTGTGAGATGTCTTAGCTAGAGGTGAAACATCTCACTAGAATGGACAATTTTATAAGGAGATGTCTCAAAAAGGCTAAAGACAATCTCAATGGGTAGGGAAACTTCTAAAGTTACTCTTCCAAGTTTGAAAATAGCCAAGACAAGTTAGAAAAAGATAGAAATAGCTTGGAAACTTCAAGTTGAACTTAAGAAAGGTTTCCTAGGGTTTTTATCTTGTTTTACTGATAAATATTGATGAATCATGATATCGGACCCTCAATGTCGGAGATGCTGAAGTGATATCAGACATGCGATATTGGAACTTGTCTCGTTGCCTATAAATAAGAGATAGGGGGCACTTGGTTTCATGTTAATTTTCTTAGTTCCTTAGCCAAACTTTTGCAATTTTTCCCTTCTAGAGTTAGAATTATTTTTGAGTGCCCACAGTAGGAGTCATAAAGTGAACGGATCTTTATTTAAGCATTGTGTACCTGAGCACACCTTGTGTCTGGAAATAAAGACGAACTTTGTGATAAACCTTGTAACATTCAGAATAGCTTAATTATTTCATTTAAATGTTATTTATTGTTATTTGCTACTCTCACTAGTTAATTAATGTTATTTCTATTGAATTGTTAATTATCCATGAATTAGCACACTCAGTACGACCACTTTGAGCATACGTGGAACACTTTTGGTATGCAACACTTATAGGCAGAGTACGTTGTGCATGAACATGACTCGAGAGAGTATCGACCCATGGAGGCACAATATCAAAGGGACCTACAATAGGAGAGACATTACAAATCTATGAAGGGAAAGTGGTCTCAAGATGTCTCGTATGTCCTAAGTGAAAATGAGGGTGGTGAACCTGCCTCGAGAGGTTTTCCACAAAATGATGTTCCTCTTATTGGCTTTGGTCAAGGAATTGTATATCAGAATCTTCAATCAAATATTTATAACCTAGGTTCTAATACCAACAGACACAAAGGGTCCAAAAAAGGAACATGAACACGTGACAATGATGGGCATTCCAATCGTAATCATGACCAAGGCTGTGACCACCAAAGAGAAAGTGATAGGCATCGTCATGGTGCCAGTCCTCCTTCCTCTTCATCTTCATCATCTCCTTCCCCCTCTCCTTTGGGATTTGAATGTAATCGCAAAGGGAAAGACCATGAGGACAATGGTAGATGAAATAGAGATCATAGACAAAATAATCGAGAAAGGGGATGAGGGAATTCCAGAGAGACACACCACGAAAGAAGGGAGAGTAGGGAATAACATAGGCCTCATAGACACCATAGACAATACGATCATGATGAACCCCTACTTTCTACCCAAAGTATGTTAGATATAATAGAGGCCATTAGGATTCCAACAAGGCACTAGAAGGACAATAGGATCAAAAGACTAGACATGAATAACATCCCACAATTTGAAGGCGGATACAATGCTGATCCTCAAAATCATTTACAGGCATTCCACAACAGATGTGCCTTGCAAAATATAGAAAACAAGTGGCAAAAACTAAATTTGTTCCCACGAACACTGATCAAGGAAGTAGGAAGTTGGTACCAATCCTTAAAATTGGAATCCATTCATCAATGGAGTACCATGTTAGAGTTATTCAACGATAAGTATCAAATGTACTCCTGAGTGTCCAACCTGCGTAAGAAAATCCAAGGATGGAAATAAGGAGGACACAAACCCTTGGATGCTACCATGGAATGATATTATGCATTATTACATCATTGCCCTGGCCATGGTTACTTATGCCCAAGGAAGGAAATCTGAGCTTAGAGCCCATCAAATACAAAGATTGTTGAAGGAAGTTGCCAAGGAGGAAGGTGAGTTAAGGAAAAGAGAAAGTACAAAGGAATACAATAGAGATCCTTCCCTTTGAAAGAAGGAAGTTAGATTTTTTGAAGATGAAGAAGAGTCACCACTCAAAGATATGGTGAATAGAAATACTTTATCTATTTAAAAATTTGCATCAGAAGTATCGGCAAAGGTAGATCAAATGTGGAACTCCCTAGATAAATTTCAAACCATTCTAAAAATAGTAGAGAAGTTTAGAGAACAAAGTAGTGATTGAGAGAGAGAGAAAAATAAAGAAGCTGAGTATGCACGTAAGAAGGGGAAGGGAAAAGTTGCTGTCATTGAAGAGGTTGTGGATTTGGACATAGACAATGATGGTGGATGTGAAATTTCCCAATATGAACATCCTAAAGGATGTTGTCCAGTAGTGTCACATTTGCAAGAGTCTCGGGTGTATGCACTAAACCCACAGTTAAATATATGACAAACACCCAGAAGGTTACCTTATCCTCAAGGTACCCCAAAGAAGTTTCACCAACCCTTGACATATTATCTGAGTGGAGCTCCACCATAACCGAATGAATAGTACCAACAATGGCAACACCCAAAAGCATGGGGAATGCCACTACCATGTCAACAATACCCTTACCATCAACCTGAATCATATGGATACTACTTTCAGTAGCTGATCTCTCCACGTGACTCTACTAGTCACATCGCTCCTCAGCCTCACTAGTAGACCCACAAGTATTATAGAACTCCTTTTCCTAGGAGTGATGTTTCACATATGTACTATCCTTCTCATTTGATTTCACCTCTTCCACCCTTAGCTCCATTACCACCTACTCCAACTATGCAGGGTGAGCTTCCTGCCCAGCCGCAGCAACATAACGCCACAAGGACTATCAACTCTCAACCTACTGTTGGTTTGGATAATTGATCAAAGAAGAGACTTTTCTTTAGAACCAACAGTCCAACCAAGTCCTTACAATCACAAGAAACTAGTTATCCAAACACCTCATCATCATTTGAATCTTCATAGCTTCCTTCGAACCAAAAATAGCATCCAATGCACATGGTTATGTTGACTCATGCCATCACCAATTGGATTAAGGCTGGCCATCTTCCTAGGAAATTCTTTGATCCTAGAAGTCCTCTTATATATTTGGAAATCACTGGGAATGAGCCTTGCAAAGCTCTTTTGGATTCAGGTTTTGGTGTTAACTTAATCTCTCAAGAAATGTACAAATCTTGAAACCTACCTCCACTAAAAAAGAGTAACATTCATTTAGAGTTAGCTGACTAGTCCATCACTGTCCCATTATGACTAGTGGAGGACATTGTCACCACTATTTGTGGATGGCCGTATCCAACCAATTTCCTAGTGATCCAAGTCAACAATTGTAAGGGGAACTTCCTAATCATAATGGGAAGAGCATGGCTAAGCACCATTGATTCACACCTAGGAATACATGATCTTTCCCTAGCAATATAAAAAAAACACATTTGGAAAGATCGAGAAGAAGAAAGTTCAATACATTGCATACGGTGACATAGGGTGAAATTGTGTGTAGAAGTCCTGGCTTGTACAAAGCTTAACATTGCCTGCATGCAACTAGTGTGCAAAAGTAACTAATATACAAAGATGCCTATATGTAGCAGCCACAAGACAGGAAGGCACCCAGTGGCTGACAGCTAACCAAGAAAGCAATTCAACCCTATGCATGGAACCAGCTGAGAGCTTAACTTGTGCCTATATCAATAGCATAGATACTTTAGAGTAATTCCATCACCATCTTTTAGGTTCTGACATTGAAAATATCAACTAGGGGAAGTTGGAAATCCATGATGAGTTTAAGCAAGAACCCCTTGAGTTAAAATCGTTGCCTATCAATATGGAGTATACATTTCTCAAGAATGAAAAATCGGTAATCATTAATGCTAAGCTTGATCCTCAACAAAAAGAGAGACTACTGAAGATGGTAAACAAATGGTCAAAAGCCTTTACTTGGTCATATCCCAAATTAACCAAATAGATCCTAGGATATGCCAACATAGAATTTACACTGACCCCTCCATGAAGCCTCGACGACAACTGCAAAGACGACTGAACCTAAAGCTTAAGCAAGTAGTTAAAGAAGAAATTGAACAACTTCTAAAAGTTGGGTTCATCTACCTCATTGCTAATGGATTAGTCCATTAGTCATTATGCCTAAGAAGGGAGATAAATGGAGGGTGTGTATAGAATTTAGGCTGTTAAACATGGCAACATTTAAAGGCCATTTTCCATTGCCATTCATTGACCAAGTCTTAGATACCATTGCAGGGCATTGCTATTATAGTTTTCTAGATGGTTATAGTGGGTACAACCAAATTCAAATAGCACCAGAAGACAAAGCCAAGACTACACTCACAAGTCCTTGGGGAACATTTGCATATAGGTAGATGCTGTTTGGCTTGTGCAATGCCCCAGCAACATTTCAATGTCTGGTTCTTAGTATATTTCAGCAGCAAATAGGGAATGGTGTGGAGGTTTTTATGGATGATTTCTTCACCTACGGAGCAAACTTTGAATAAGCAATGGACCGATTAGAGCAAGTACTAAAATGATGTGTTGAAATTAACCTAAGATTCAATTGGTAGAAAAGCCATTTAATGGTCCAAGAGGGCATTGTATTAGGGCATAAAATTTGACAAACAGGGATGGAGGTAGATCTTGAGAAAATTAAAGTCATCCAAGGAATGACTCATCAACATGAAATCATAAAAGATGTATGATCATTCCTTGGACATACGGGCTATTATAGATGCTTCATTAAGAACTTTTTAAAGATTGCAAAATCATTAGTAGAGTTAACAAAAAAGGACATGCCCTTTGAATGGACCAAGGAATGTGAGCTGGCTTTCAAGACCTTGAAGCATAAGCTCATAGAAACACCCATTCTACAAGCTCCTAACTGGTCTAGACCATTCCATATAATGATTGATGCATCCAATTTTGCTTTAGGAGCCATACTTACATAGTTAGATGACCAAAAACATCCTTATTACATTCACTGTGTAAGTTGAAGTATTACTGGTACAAAACTCAATTTTTGATTACGATGGTGTATGCATTAGAAAAATTTAGGCACTATGTATTATGTTATAAAATATTTGTACATACGGATCATAGTGCAATTCGGTTCCTTATGAATAAATCAATGGTGAGCCCTCACATCATACGATAGCTTGTGATCTTGCAAGAGTTCTATCTTACGATGATCGATCATAAAGGCACTAAGAATGTTGTTGCCGATCATTTATCTTGATTGCGATGGGACAAAAAAAAGGACGAATACCCAATTTTTGATCGCTTCCCTGAGGAACTCCTCTTTACAGGTGTAATAAACAATCAATCACCCATAGATACAAATTGGTATAGTAGCATTGTTACCTATCTTCTCACACAAGAAACACCAAAAGGCCTAGACATTAAAAAGAAACAATAGTTTCTCCATCGAGTCAAACATTTCATGGAAATTAATGGACACCTTTATAAGGTGTGTTTCGATGGCTTGGTCTGATGGTATGTTCCCAATGTAGATCAATTTTTAGTTCTCCAAGATGTTCATGAGGGCCCTTGTAGGGGTCATTACGCTGGGAGATGAACAACCATTAAAATCTTACTTGCAAGATATTATTGGCCTACATTGTTTTTGGATACACAATTTTGTCTAATCTTGTGAGTGCTGCCAACATGATGGGGGAATGACTGCTAGAATGGAGGATCCACAACAATGGATTCAACCCTTAGAACCCTTCAACATATGGGAAATTGATTTTATGGGGCCTATTACACCATTGTCCAATGGAAAAAAATACATTATTGTTGCTATTGACTATTTTACAAAGTGGGTAGAAGTAGCCACTATTATGGACTGTACATCATATACCGCTGCACGATTTGTCCAACAACAAATCGTAAATAGGTTTGGCATGCCTCATGCACTTATTTTTGATAATGGTACACACTTTATAGGTGTGACTTTTTGAAAGTTGATGCAATGCTTAGGAGTTGAGCATAAACTAACTAAACCATATCATCCTCAAGCGAATGGTCAAACCGAAGTCACCAATAGGGAAATTACAAATATTTTGACACGAACCATTAGCAAATATAGGAAAGACTAGAGCACCAAACTGAATGATGCCCTTTTGGCCTATTGCTCCACATGGAAACTCCCTATAGTCTATTCTCCCTATGAGTTAGTGTACGGTAAATTTCCAACACTTCCTATGCAAGTTGAGCTCCGTACACTATCTACAACATGTGACCTTAACCTTGACCTTAGTCTAGCTCAAAAGGAATAGTTAATGAACCTTAACTTGCTAGATGAAAACTAATAAGCCACTCTGTCATCCAATGAACTGCGCAAGGCCTTTAACAAACAACGTCATGACCAAAGAATTACAAAAGTCAAATACCAAGCAGGAGATAGGGTTCTTTATTGGAATCCTGCACATGTGCCACAATGAACTAAATTTTAAACGATGTGGGAAGGACCTTATATCATTCATGAAACTTTTCCTTCAGGGGCCATGATGATCTATAAACCTAAAAGCCTAGATAAGAAATTATTGGTCAACATTCAGCAAACCAAACCTTTCCATGAGCCCAAAATGGCTAGTACTTACACTACCTCTGTTGATGGACAGCCTTGTTCATTATTTTAGATCTCCTCCTTCCAAATTAGTCATGGAGAAGATGGCCACCCATGCTAATTATTCTAAGCCCTTAGTTTCTTTTTTTTTTGTTTTACACATTTTTCATATTTACTTGTTTTTGTTTTACACCATCATTAACATTTTTACTATTTCTTCCTTTGTTACATTTTGTTTGAATTATTTTTACTCATCACATAATAAGTGCTCATGATGGTGTGTTGTACTATAATAGTGATTGATTGCTAATGTATGGTTTTTACCTTTGACTTTCAATGTTAATGCTAAGATATGGTTTCTTTTGATAAAATAGGCAATGAGTCCACATCATCCATTCATCCATTCAACTCTATGGTCTCCCTTTGTTTTGGAATTGTATTATCCATTTTTTCTACACAAACCCATTAATGAATTGATGGCTTGGTATTCTTCAACTCAAGGATAGATTCAAATGGATTGAAAAGGGTGTGACTTCAAGGGGATGCAATGCATTTGTGCTGGCTATTCTCTTGGGTACTTGAATGTTTTTCATAGGTTTTTCACCATTCTACTACTGACCAATATCGAGAAGTTGACTAAATCAAATAATTCTTTGCATGGTGTGGTTCTCACATAAAAAAAAACTAGTGGGAATTCAAAGCACACCCCTTAGACGCAATAATGGAACATCAGCTACAAGCATTGGTTATGACACTGGAAAGACATGTTACCCATGCCTGAAGGTTTCTTCTAACTAAGGCCCTTTCTCACTTTCTACTTCTCTATCTTTCTCTTGTTGGAATGGTGGTTTCTTTGTGGAAGCATTCTCGTTGCTTCAGGAGGATGGGTTGGTTACGTCTGTTGATGCGAGGTCACTGGATGTGGTTAGTTTTGGTTTGGATTTGGGACGAAATTTATTAAGTCACCTTAATCACATACTACACAAGGGAATTTACACAGCCATGATTTTGGGATTCCATTCCCTTCTCTCTTCTCTTTTCATGTTTTTTCCCATATTTCACCTCATTGCCAATTTTATGAGTAGTCTATATCTTGGTTGATGCATTGTTATCCTTTGGTAAATTCTTGTGGTAACTTCTTAACTATTGCTTCCAAATGTCATTCCTAGAGCCTACGGACTATTTGGTTTGTGGGTTTGTCAGAGCATAAGGGACATGAGCTTGCTTTGGGGAGGACCCACTGACATTCCTTTTTGGTACAATTGTTAAGTTCTTTCCCTTAAACATTTCTTGCACTCAACTATTTCTTGTTTCACCCCATCTATGACATCCATTTTTCTTTGCCCTTATATTCCTTTTTATTGGCTTCATCTTTGTTATTTCTCTAATCTTCCTTGTTCTTTCATTTTCCATCTTATTGCTACTAAAGGTTCACTCTTAGTCATGGGGGCCTATCACAAAGTTTTCCATTTCATTACTTATCTCACCCCTACACCTTGGGTAGTTATCAAGTATCTGCCATACCCACAACCTAGCTAATGTGCTTCATATCGAGGCAAGGTATCAATTACATTATATCTTATCTATCCTTGCTAATTTGTGACTGTGTTGTGTGTGTAGATGGTGATCACATGAACAATGGATTGGGATAGGAGGGAGCACTCATGATCCAAATCGTGGTAGATAAGAATGATAGATACAAAACATCATTTATCAACAAATGGGGAACTTT
>MNCI01007854.1:608550-630219 GCA_015680685.1 Gnetum montanum
GTCTTTTGAAGGTTCTATCGAATGCAATTGTTGACATCCGTTATCTAGCCAAAATGGAGTCTCGTACGTGGTAGTTTACGCAGCAATTTTCTGGTAGCATAGTAGGATTGTCTTGAAGAAATTGCTTATTTGAGTTTTGGAAGTTTGAACAATTCGTAGTTATTGAATTTGGGATAGCTTTATTGTGACATGTTTACTCGTATCATTGTACCTTGTTTAAACATTTGAGGTCTTAACACAAATTTTCTTTCTTTTTTGTCTATTTCCATTGAATCTTGCTATATTTCTAGTTTTCTTATGGAACTATTTCTTTCTTTGGGGAAAATTAGAAGTAGATTCACGAAGTTGTGCTCAAATGTTTTTACAAAATTTTATTTGTTACAAGTAGGTATTATAAGGACCGCGTAGACTAGGTAATTGAAAAAAATAAAAACTCTCAACAACTCACAGTACTTGGCAAAGTTGGCTGAATCTCTTTAAGATAAGTCATTTGTAGTTTATACACAATGCAATCATTTCATTTTTCACAACCGCACACTGCAACAGCACACACACATACTCACATTAACTACTGAGTCTATTTGGAGGCAACTGGGCCTTGGTGTTCCCAAAGACCAGCGAGCACCTAAATCCTGTTTGAGGACACTCGTTTGTGGTCGCGTCCCAAACGATCGCCAACAAGCATACATGTTTAGATGAAGAAGTTTCATAACCAGGCAAAGATGAAATAGATGATGAGAAAGAATAATCTAGCTATTGGAGTGTAGAAACTGATCAACCAAGGATTCCAATAAGAGGAAATCTATTTTCAAATTAGAATTATGAGGGCTCTAATTTTGGTAACTACTTCTTCTCCAAGCAAGCTTGATGAGGAGGATCAAGCAAGGCTTGCTATAGCATTCCGTAATGTTGCTAGACTTTTGTACGTTGAGTTGAACTTTCAATGGTGTAGATGGTACTAATGCTTTTTTAGGTTGGTTGAAGGCACTTTAGAAACACTTTGAGTTGGAAGAAGTACCAAATAACTTAAGGGTACTTATTGTTGAATCTAGATTAGAAGGTATGACTTCTACTTAGTGGAAAAAGGATTCCCAAGATTATGAAAGAAAAAAATGGTCAACCCATTAGAGATTGGAATTTAATGAAATATAGGTTAAAAAGAAAATAAGATGGTCTTGTTAGAGGTAAGAGACTATTATAAAGTTGAAATTTCTAAGGAAAGGTGACAAGGATGTTAAAACCTTCTACATCAAATTTTGTGATTTATTCCATTGAGCTAAGGTAAATTGGGAGGAATATGAACAAGCTTTAATCTTTTTAAGAGGTCTCAAAATGGTGTATCAGCAAGAGTTGCCTTTTTATGAGCCATAAAACCTTAATGAGGCTTATGATTTGGTACTCAAAGCTTAAAAGAAATTAAGTAGATTCCAAAATATGAGCAAACAAACTACCAAAGGGAAGAAGAAGGGATTCAAATATGAGAAGGGATCCAGGTCTAAATTTGAAGAAAAGGATGGCAGCCAAGATAAGAAGATAGAAAGAGATGATGAAAAGGAAAAAGCTAAGAAGGACCAAGGCAAGGATCAAGGACTAGCTCATCCAAGATTTAGTATTTCAAGTGTGTAGAATGGGAACACAAAACAATGGAAATGTTCATTTCACAAGGTAGCTAATGGAAAAGATATGCAAACCATGAAGGTAAAGAAGACATTACACCAAGCTCTTCAGAGAGGTAGTTCTAATGCTCCAAAAATTAAGGATGTTTTTGAATTAAATTCTTGTGCATTCATGGGGAAGTGAATAGAGGAGACCATTCTAATAGAAAACTATTATTTTGGATTGGGGCTAGATGTTTGATTAGTGGGAAATGGATTCATGTTTTGCTTGATCGGAAAGCCCAAGAAAATGCTATTTCTTTTAGGATAATTTCTAGATGGGATTTTGCAATAGTCCTCATCCTAGATCATATAAAGTGCATTGGTTATTTAGAGATTTTTTCTAGTAGGTAAGGGAACAATTTATTTTAAAATTTAAAATTGGATGTTTTCATGATGTTTTGAAGTGTGATGTACTTCCAATAGATTATGTGAATGTAATTATTAGTAGACCTTGGAATTTTGACAATGGTGCCTACTTTGATGAAGCAAGGAATATGTAGAGTGTAGCTAGATCTGATGGAATTCATAAGTTGATTTCCATGATAGCTAAACAAGTGAGGTTGCAAAGGTTACTTAATGCTTCCTTAATCCTTCTAGGAGAGAGGGAATATATTAAGGAACATGATAAAACACATTTTGGTTTTATTGTTATAGCAATAGTTACTACTAACCATGATGATGTGCAAGATGAACTTTCTACATGTGTGCTAGGATTGAAAGAGAAAGTTTCCAAGGTATTTCAGGGGAAATTGGATGGATTGCCACAAATGAGGAATGTACAGCATTAGATTAATTTTATTCCTGGTGCTATCATCCAAACAAGAGGACTTATGGGATGGCACCAAATTAGTGGGTTGGATTGCAAAGAAAAGTAGAGGAGTTACTTGCAAATGGCTTTGTGAGGGAATCAATTTCACCTTGTGTAGTCCCAATGGTATTAGTTCCAAGTAAAGATAACAATAACTGAAGGATGTGCATGAATTCTAGGACAATGAATAGGATAATAGTAAGGTACAGGTTTCTTATTCCAAGGATGGATGATATCCTTGATGTGCTTAGCAATGATGAGATTTTTAGAAAAATTGATTTGAAGAATGGTTATCATCAAATTGGAATAAGGCCTAGTGATGAATAGAAGATAACTTTTAAGACATCATATAGATGTTTTAAGTGGTTGGTGATCCCATTTAGGCTTACAAATTTACTTACTACATTCATTAGGCTAATGCATGATGTATTGAAGGACTTAATTGGTAAATGTTATATTGTTTTATTTAATGATATTTTGGTGTATAGCTCTAATGAGGAAGAGAACTTGAATCACTTGATGATGATGTGTCTTAAGTTGGAGAAGGCATAGTTAATGATCAATGTGAAGAAGTCATTTCTTCAAGAGGACAATCATATATATTTGGGGCAGGTGATTTCTAAAAACCAAATTTGGATGGAAGCTACCAAGGTAAAGGCTATTAGGGATAGGCCAACTCCTAAGAATGTTGAGGAGGTAGGATCATTTCTTGGTTTAGTGGATTTTTATAGATGTTTCATAAAAAATTCTAGTGGTATTTTGTTGAGGAGGTAAGATCATTCCTTGGTTTAGTGGGTTTTTATAGATGGTTCATAAAACATTTTAGTGGTATTTTGTGGTCTATGTTTGCTTTTTTGAAGAAAAATAAAGATTTTAGATGGGATAATAAAACCCAAGGAATCTTTGACTTATTGAAAGAAAAGATTACTAGTGAACCAATGCTTGTAATTCCAAATTTTTAGAAGCTTTTTTGGGTAGAGGTGGTTGCAAGTGGACTTGCCATTGGTGGGGTACTTTCATAAGAAGGTAGGTCTATTGCTTTATTTTCTAAAAGTTGAATGAGTCATGGTAAAAATATAGCATATATGAGAAGGATTTCTACACTGTTATTCAAGTAATCAAGCATTAGAGGCATCACTTGTTACCCAAGGAGTTCACTTTGATAACAGACCACAAAGCACTTCAATTTCTAAACTCAAAAAAGAAGTTGAATGTAGAGCACATGAAGTGGGTTGCATAGTTATAAGAATTTAATTGTGTTAAAACAAAAAAATAAAAAAGTCAATGTGGTGGTTGATAAGTTGTCCAGGGTGCATGTGGTGAATTTTAGCATACCTAATATGGAAGGTATTGGTGATTTTGCTTCTTTGTATGAGCATGATGTTAATTTTGGACACATTTGAAGGAGCATCAAAGAGCCATTATTGAGTAGGATAGACTACTGAAGGGACTTTCATATTTAAAATGAACTATTATTTAAGAATGAAAAGGTATGTGCTGCTAATTGTGATTTTTGGAAAAAGATTTTATTTGAAAAGAATTGTAGTGGCATGGTAGGTTACATGGATAGAGATAAAACATTAGAATTGGTGGGTAGGCACTATTTTTGGTTTGCATGGCAACTAAATTTTCAAAATTTATGAAGGAGTATTCGACATGTCAGAGGTTCAAAGGAGGTAAAGGAGTGGATGAGCATTAAATGCCTTTACCATGTGCCAAGGGTCCATGGGAAAGTGTGTCTATGGATTTTGTAAGTTGTATTCCAAAAATCAAAAGTAGGAATGATCTAATTTTTTTGGTTGCAAGTAGGCTCTCTAAGATGGCATACATATCTTCATGCAAGAAGATGAACGAGGATTCTCATGTTGCAAATTTGTTTTTCTAGAATGTTGTGAAGTTGCATGGAATTTCTTTGAATATTTTTAGTGACAAAGACTTCAAATTTACCAATCACTTTTGGATGTCCCATTGAAAACTTTTAGTGATAAAATTGAATTTTTATAGTGCATATCATCCATACTTTGATGTCCAAATGGATATGGTGAATAAATCCTTACTAAATATTTTAAGATGTTTGTGTGATGGATAGCCAAATAGGTGAAAAAATTGTTGTATCATGTCAAGTTTTCATGAAATAATGCTTTTCATATTGCTATTGGGAAAAGCCCATTTGAGGTGAACTATGGGTTTTATCCAAAGATGGTGGACACTTTGAAGACCTTTGTTGGTGAAGCTCAACTTAGTGCTAATTTTGTGTAAGAGATGAGGGATCTCCATGCATAAGTTAAATCAAATTTGAAGAAAAGGTTGAAGAGAGAGTCCTTAGGAGGAATGAGGGTAAAAAAAATCAAATTTTATTGTTGGTGACTTGGTTTGTATGCACTTGAAGAAGAAATGGTTAAGGGATATCAACTTCTCAGAATTGAAATTAAGGTCAAGATTAATGATAATGCTTTTAAGATTGATTTACCAAACAATGTTCGTATGTCTTTTGTGTTTAATGTTTCAGATCTTGTGCACTATCATGGATTAGTTGATGGGGAGACCATATAGGGTAGCATTGATAAGTTGAAGAGGGCTATTAATTAATCAAAGGTTTTAATGAAGAAGAGGAGAATTGTACTCAAGTGGAGAAAAGCTTCTAGCACTCAGGAAGTTAAGAGGCATGAGTACTTGATCCATTGGGAGGTTCAGTCCATGAATGATAATGTATGAGTCCATGAGACTAAACTCCATAAGTAGGGGATCATTTCAACTCCTACTTCATTGTTCACATGAGTTCACTTTTTGAAGGATGCTAGAGCTAGTATAGGAACATCTCTTTCGATCCTCTTGTTCTTCCCTACTTGTGTGTTTTGTAAGTTTTGGACTCAATGAAGATGTCTTGGTGGTCAAAGAGATGTCTTGTTTGGGAGCTGAGATTTCACAAGAGACATGTCCCACACTCAAGAGACATCTTCCACACTCAAGATACGTCTCTTCTGAAAGTTGATTTTCTTAGGAGACAATTTGAAGAGGCTAGAGATGACTCATACAACCAAGGAAACTTTCAAAATTGACCATTTCAAGTTGGAAAAGAGCTAGGAAAAGGAGGATAAAGATAGAAATAATATAGGAACTTCAATTTGAGCTTGTGGAATGTTTCTTTAGATTTTTGTCTTGTTTTATTAATAAATATGTTGGTGCTTCATGCTTGTACCGTGGAGACATGAAGAGGAGATGCCATGTAAGTTCTTATGTTGAACTTGGGTAAGAGAGTGAGAGAGAAGATTAAGTGAGTGCATAGATGTTGTAGCTCAAAGATCAATTTTGTTGTATGTTGGCTTGTGTGTTCTAGAATGCTTGTATATTGACATCTTAGTTCAAGATATGGGAGAGATTCTCCATCAGTTATGTATTACATTAAGAATAACCATTGTGTGGTTGTAGAGCCTCATGCTTTGTAGCATCATTTGAGTGTTTTTAAGAGGTTTAGATCTTTTGTGGGTTTTGAGAATCTATTGTAATCTTCTATATGAATAAATGAAGATAGCTAGTTATTCCATTTTCTAGAAATTTAATTATGTATTCATAGTATTTGGATTTAGTATTAGAAGGTGATTTTAATATTTGAGTGAACCTAGTTCAAGTAGGATCAACGTGAGATGTCGATGAGTTGGCATGTTGCAAAAGCAAAATTTGATGTCGAATGTGAAAAGTGGAATTAATACCAAATGTTAGAAGTAGGTTTAATGTAGAATGTTAAAAATTGATTTAAATTTTGAAGAATGTCAAAACTCATTTAAATTTTGATCCATGAATTGGGAAGGTCCTAGACTACTATTAAGATGTTATGCCACCAGAGCTACTTAGAGATCTAAAACCACGAAGGGTTATAGATCACAAAATTGAGTTGCTACCAGGTACAACCCCTTTTATTTAGAGGTCATATTACTTGACAGAACTAGAGTTGGAGGAGCTGAAGTAATATCTAGATAGCCTAATTTCCAAGGATTGCATTCATCCCTCAAAATATCCTTATAGTACATTTTTGTTGTTTGTCATCAAGGAGGATGGAACTTTGCATCTTTGCTATGACTACAAGTTGTTAACCAAACATACCATAAAAAATAAGTATCGAGTGCCTCTAATTTTTGATTTTCTTAATTAGCTAGTTGAGGTGTGCTATTTCACCTAGCTAGACCTTTGATAAAGGTATTATTAGGTTCACATTGTAGAAGTAGATAAGGAAAAAATTACTTGTGTGACTAGATATGAGTCGTTTGAATAGATCATAATGTTGTTTGGGCTTTGAAATGCACCAACCATCTTTTATACATTCATGAATGAGATATTGAGGGCATTTCTTGATACATTTGTAATTTTCTACCTTGATGATATCTTGGTATATAATAGGACCATGGAGGATCATATCCTCCACTTGTAGATGATCCTTGAAAATCTATGATAGAACTAGTTATACGTGAAGAAAGAGAAGTGTGAGTTCTACTACATAGAGTTGAACATTCTAATACATATCATTGGGCATGGATAAATTAGGCCTAATCCAAAAAAAAGTTAAAGTCATATGTCAGTGGCTTGCTCCTACTAATGTTCACAAGGTTCAATAGTTCATGGAGCTGGTCAGCTTCTATTACTAATTTATTAAACTTCTAAGGCATTACAATCCCTCTTACAAATTTACATAAAAAAGGAGTCTCATGAAACTAGGACTCTAACTATGATAAGATATTTGATAAAATTAAATAGGCCTTAACCTCTCATCCTATGCTAGTATTGCTATAATTCACAAAATCCTTTAAGATCCATACAAATGCTAATGAGAATGAAATTGGTGGGATGCTACTATAGGAGGGCTACACTGTTACTTATGAATCATGAAAGATTAATTAGGTAGAACAAAGATGGCCTATCCATGAGAAAGAAACATTTTCCATTGTCCATTACTTAATATCGTGAAGGCACTACCTACTAGAAAGCCAAGTCCTTGTGAAGATAAATAATTTAACTACTAACTATCTACTCAATGAAATGAAGCTTCAACCCAAGCAGGTCTGATGGTTAGCCCTACTCTCTAAATTTGACTTGTAATTAGTCTATCATCTTGGAAAGGAAAATGTTTTGGTAGATGCATTGAGCCAATGTCCTCCATCAATCTTCCAGCCCTTTTTTTGTCAATGGGTTACAAACCTTTCATGTTTAGTGTGATGAGGTACTACTAGCTAGAATCCAAGATGCTCTGAGATGAGATACTCAAGTCATCAACTTGGTGAAATTGATAGAGGTAGGATGAGCACATTACTTTAAGATGAGGGATGGACTACTATGATTATGGATAATTAGATTTGTGTTCCAAATTGGTATGGACTTCGTAAGAAGATTATTTAAGAGTTCCATGACACATCATGGGTTGGGCACCCTGGTCATGAGAGAACTTTGGCATTGATCGAGAGAACCTTCTTTTGGCCTAAAATGCATAATGATATAATTACCTATGATTATAAGTTTTTGGTATGCCTACAAGACAAGGTGTCTACTAAGCATCTTGGTGGGCTTCTCATCCCACTTGAAATCCCACCATATCCATGGGCTATAGTGATCATGGATTTTATTTCAAGCCTACTGAGTGTGCAAGGCCTTACTAGCATTATTTTCGTAGTCAATAAATTTTCTAAGTTCATAATATTTACCCCATGTTTGGCCTAATGTTCTGTAGAGGATATGACTACATATTTCTTTAATAGGGTGGTCAAATATTTTAGGCTACTAATGAACATAGTATCAGATTATGACCCTAAGTTTACAAGCACATTTTGGAGAGTCTTGTTTGATATGACGGGAATCACCCTCAAGCTATCTACTAATTTTCATTTGCAAATAGATGGAGCATATAAATCATGTACTCAAGGAGTACCTCTGACATTATTTTCATAGTGATCAAAAGAACTAGCCTGCTTTATTGGAAATTGTCCAGCTAAGCTACAACAACCAGAAGTCCTTAGTTATGGATTTTCTCTAGTAGAATTGGTAATGGGAAGGCAACCCATTATCCCACATATGGTTTCTCCTAGCTTGTAGAGCAAACATCCTTTAGCTTATGAATTATTAAGAGTATGGTCAAAAAATGTTTAGGCTATAAGGGATTTTTGGGAGATGGTTGTGCAACACATGAAAAAGTATGCAAACCATAAGCACTAGCAATACAAATTTGAAATTGCAGATTTGGTCTTCTTGAAGTTGTACCCTCACTAGCTTAAAGAAAAATAGAAAACTACTTCTAAATTGACGCAACAGTATGATGGCCCATTCTGGATTATCGATAAGATTAACCCTATGACTTACAAGCTTCAGCTACCTATTAATATGAACTAGGTTCATACAATCTTTCATGTTAGCATATTGAAGCCCTTTCTTGATGGGTTTCCTTATCCTGAAAGAAGTCTCTTCATATGAGAATGACCTAGTATTCAGTCTATGCAAGGTAAGAGTGCAAACCACATTATAGACTTCAAGATCATTTGACATGGTCCTAAGATGAAAGTAAAATTTTTGGTCCATTGGGAGCATCGTTTGGAGTCAGATGATAGTTGGAATCCATTGTTAGTGTTGGACATTTGAGTTTTATAAACACCACTTAGGTCACATGATAACATTAACAAGTTGTTTGTTGGAATGTGTTTTATGTTTTTTGATCATTGAGGCATACTCCTCTTGATTTCTATCCCAAATTTAAATTTTCTTGAGGGACTCACATGGTTTCAGACAATGTTGTTACATATAGTTCCTAGTTCTGTATTTAATGTTTATTTATACAACCATGAACATATTTCCTTCATGGTAAAATGCATTATAACTTTTTATTTAAATGGTTTTAATTATGGTAGGTTAAGGGTACAATCCTATTTGTGTTATTGGATAATTGTTAGGATTATGGGTTTGGAATGTTTGAAGAAAAAAGTTTCCAGATGTCATCTATCCTACAATGTTGTATGGGGGTAAGACCTTAGTACAAAAAATTGGTAAATGATTCAAACAGTGTAAAAAATATTTTCATTAGACAAATTGAAGGTGATAGCACAATCACCTTATTCTAGGTTACTTTTGAAATTTGACTTACTCGCTTTAAAAGTTGAATCTTTGTGTTAATTCACTAGCTATGTTTAAAATTTAGTAAAAACTGAGCAAACCAAATTTTTCAAGGAAGTAGATATAAAAGAACAAGGACAATATTTCTAAGTGATGTAACTAAAGACATGGAATATGTCATTAGAGGTTGTGTAAATTAATCATAAGCACATACATATGTTAGTTAAGAAGTAAGTTTTGGGAAAGTTATAGTCAAATGTGAAAGGTAAGAAGAAATTTTACTTGGAGAATATTAGAGGAAATCAAATAGAATTATAAGTTTCTTATCCTACAAGTAAAATCTTAATAAGATCTTGCAACTAAATTAGTAAGCTTCATTTTAGTTCACATCAACCCAAGATAAAAAGTGGGAGATGGATTAACCTTCTTAGAGAAGAGCACACCTATAGGGTATGTGGGTTAGGAGCTCTTAAGGATGAGAAACATATTTTTCTTAATTTTTTTTAACTAAACATCTTAGACAAAAGTATACAATTATAAAAAAAATGTTCGTATGATCTATTTTAGTTATATCCAATGGTGTTTAGGCACTTCATTGAATCTATTTTTATTTTCTATGACATGAATGTACTATTTGTCTAATAGAGCTTTTCTAGTTTAGGATGTAAAAAAATATTTCATTTTGAAAAAAAAAATACAAAACAAAAATAAAAAAGTTAGGTTGTAGAGAGAAAAAATAAAAAAGAAAAAATTTATTTTTGTAGTAATAAATTTTTTGTAGTAATAAATTTTTTTAGTAAAAGTATATGGATAAAGGGTAACAACGCAATGCATTTCACTAAGCATGTAAGAGTAACCCCCTTTCTAGTGGCTGCACGGTGGCTCTAGTTGAGTCTGTATGACTTGAGAAATAGATAGCTTATCATCATTCCCAATGCCCCAATCGAAGTATATGAAAGGTTCTTAAAAATAAAAAAAATATTTTCATGGTAGTGAAGTTTTAATGATAATTAAGTAATTGTTTAGGTATACTTAATATATTGGATAACACTACATTTTTTATATTTTTTTATACTTAAGAGTGTTAAAACTCAAAACATAACATTTACCCAAATAATACTTTTATAGAAATTTATTTATAACTCAACATTGTCGAATGCATGACTTAGAGACTTCAAATTAAGAGTCTTATCACTTGACTAGCACCATATGATTTTATAGTTACTAAGTTCTGATTTCAATATTTTCTTAGTTCTATATAGTACAGAGTAAAAATTGATAGAAAAAAATTTAAAAAACAAGTATTCATCTTCATCATTATCTTAATACCTATATCCCATTTATATATAGATTGGGAGAAAGTATTTGAAGGTGGTTTTCAATGGATAGGTCTGTACTTTATGTTGTAGTCTAAATCTATTTTTCTATTTTAAAATTGATTTATTTTAATATTATAAAAATTAGTTCATTTTATTTATATTGAATAGTGTGTGAATTAGTTAGTAGTGGTTGGACAAACTTAGTCATATTTTGAGGGGATGTGTTAAAACCCAAAATAAGTGAAACATAGGTACACTCCAAGATTTATAGAAGTTTATGACTTAGTCCTACCTAGTAGAATTGAAGGTATGATCTGGTTACCAAGCCAAGATTTGTACTACTAGGCTAACACCTCATTTTTAATCTTATTTATGAAGAAAAAGGACCTACTAATTTGCATAAATATGTATTAAATAAAAAAGGTTGAGATAAGGCTAGGATGATGATGATGATGGTACATTAATTATAAAAGGATAGGGACTAGAATTTGTGCTTTTGGAAAAATGGTTAAAATAGGATAATTAGCATCAATTTTCTATGACATAGTGGTAAGATTCTTGATTTAGTATGAGTGTCAAATACTCTATGGCATTAATGCCTCTAAAAAGTATACTTTTTTTTTGATCTTTTACATAGTTTGGACAAAACTTAAACTATTTAGTATTCTAATAATGTTTTTTTATAATATCAATGGTCATTAAATTTTTTATTTTGTTTCAAGATTACCTCTACTATTATTATTCATAATATTCGTATTTGACCAAGATTTAATTATCTCTAGAATGTCAACCATATTGTATAATTATAAAAGTATCAAATTTAAGTAGTGAAATGCTTCCACTTCATAAATTAAGCATTTTTTATGGTATTTGATTCATTAAGATTTGACTATTGGTTTTTACAACTCTCATTTAGATGTTCATGACTCTAAATTTCTTCTTTATAAATAGAAGAATCATTCACTACTTTTTTACTTATTCCCTTGCTCAAAGTTCTTGGTCTTAGTACATCTCATATTTACATAGTTTTAATTCAAGGTTGGAAGAAGTTTTATTTGGTGATACACCTCAAATTTAATGGATTTTGCTTCACATTTGAAGTTTCTTTCATCTCCTTATTCTTGAATACCATTTCAAAATTTTCATGTAATGTGGTTTATTGTAGAGATTCTCTTGTTAATTTTCTTCCTTTCTTTGTTTAAGATGACATCATTTAATAGCTTATGCTTTAGCTGCAACCCTAATTCTATCCCATTTTATTCTTTTTCTTTTTATTTATAAGAAGTCTTTAATAGAACTAAAAATCTTGGAGGGTGCTTCTAAAAGAAGGTAAGGTTTGATCCTTTTCCTACATTTAGGATTCATTGTAAGGATGAAAAATTGAAAAGGCATTCTTAAAACTATTGGTCCTTTCATTTTATGTTGTGTTAGAGTTTCACCTCTCTTTAGTGCTTCTCTATAGTTGTACTTTAAATTTTTTTCTCTATAATACATTTTTTAAGTCCAAAACTTTCTACAAAAGTTCTACTTAAGTTTTATCAAATTTTCATGTTGGCTATATGTCCTAGGGGTTTGATTTTGGTGAAGAATGTTGAGTTATAATGTTCTAATTGTAATAATAAGGTGTTACCCTAGTGGTAAGACTCTTGATTTAAAAGCATCAAGTCATGGGCTTGATGCTGGTAGGTAATGCTAAGTTATAAAGTTCTAATTGGACTATGTATCTTTGGGCTACAACACCTACCCCCTTCCCACTTGTCCCCAACTTCTTTTGTCAAAATCTAGGTTTGGTTTAGAAAGTGATAGGTGGTTTGAGTGGTTAGCTCATTGTCTTATTAAACAAGAGGTTATCAATTCAATTCGTACTTAAGGAATTATTATACTTCTTTATATTTCTTCTAATATGCCTTGTTGGCTATATTTCTTGGGTTTATTTATAGTTATCCTTTCCACTTCCAACACTTCATATACATACACATAATACAATACACATATAGGCACACACATACTACTTTACCTTTTTCTCCCTCCTTCTCTCTCTCCCAATGCACTCATCCCACCACCACCAATCTAGTTCTAGTTTAGTTAGTGAAACATTACTTAGTTGATTAGAGCATACAACTTATGATTTACAAGATACATGTTTGATTACAATAGGTATAAAATGGATTTTACTTAGAGGTTCAATGCTATCTCATTAAGGTGGGGTTTTAGAAGGATGGTAGATGAATGAAATTGTAACTTCTTTGAAGTGGCTACTCCTAAGCTTAAGCTCATGTCTTACAATTTGAGAAATAAGCACCTTGCTATCATTGCAAGTGGGTATGCTATTGTCATATTCTACTTAAGTTCTAAATTTTTTTTTATGGTTATATGTCTTGGGGTAAATATAGTCATTTAGTTTTTGTTCTAATACCCCTGTAAAGTTTAGTTCTAGTTCAAATTAACTTTTATGTTTGAAGAAAAATAAGAAAACAAACGTCAACATTTTACAACTCATAAAATCCATAAGTGACTATCGAACTAAAATATAAATAAGCCCAAATTCATAATAGTAACGCTTATAAGTTGAGTTTACAAGTCTTTTATAAATGTCCTTACCCATGGCTAGGAATTAAGGAAGATCCATGTACATCAAATCATCAAAGATATGATTTGAAGTCATACTGTATGTTATTAAAAATGAGATACAAATTTATAGAGAGTAGCCTTGTTGGTGATCTGAGGACTAGTCCCCTCCTAGAAAAACGATTGGAAGGAGGATGGATATCCAATTAGATTCCATTCTATCTTAATAATCACTTATAGAACTACATTATCCTTATTTACCACACGCTACAAATTGACTTGGTATAATCCATGTTTAAATTATACTTAACTTATGCTTGAGGATATGATGTTATAATGCTTATAACTTAAGTAAAAAAAAATCATCATAGGCATGATAAAACTTAACTAAGATGCATGGAAAAATTAGAAATCCACATTGAATTGATGAAACAAAAATTTACATAACCATATATCAAAGCTCATAATGAATTTCATAATCATAACGAAACCATAATCTTCAAGGAGAGTTAAGAATATCCATCAATACATAAGTTTAAGTACATCATGTTCATCATAACATAATCTCAAAGAAAACTAAATCTCAAAAATAGAAAGAATCTCCATCAATCATTCTCTATTGCCATCAAGCTTTTAACTTCAACCACCTAAATTTGCATACAAACATGATGGAAGGATTAGAAACCTTCTAGTAGAGTCAACCACCTTGGTGCACCTAGAATAAGTTGTAGTATGGGGTCACATGGTACATAAGAAACCATCTCAAAATCTATGAGATTGGAAGCCAAAAGCATAACCAAAACCATGATATCCATAGAATGTTAAGAAATAGATAAACTGAGAATGCCCTAGATATTGACCACTCATAAGGACTAGTTAGCTCACAAAGATCTCACCTATCTTAGATGTTCTTAATGATCCTCCTTAAGGACTAGCTGACCAAACCTCACTTACTCTTGGATGAATTGTTGCTAGAAACAATCCCATGTGGTTCAGTTACCCCAGTCATTTTGAATCATGAAACTAGCCATGTGAATAATCACAAGTGGTGTGAGTAGGCATTAGTTAGCTAAAAAGTCCCCTCAAAATGCTTGCCCATTATCATAGCTTGCATGCAATCATAGGCAACATGGGTTAAGTATGGCAACCAAACCTACCTTTCGGAATGTTTATCCATTAACACATAGATCCAACTACCTAGGGTAAAATCATAGGTGACATGGGTTAAGTACCAGAGGCCAATCTATACTTTCTAAAATGCCTATCCATTGATCCTATTGAATGTACCATTGAGAGGTTGAAATATTAGAAAATGCATGAGTTTGAGAACTAGAGGTTAGGTATGATTTAGAGGATGTGAAAACAACATAAAATAGTGAAAATGGTAGATCACAAGTGGATCACAAATTGTGGTTACAAGCATAAGATTAACCATGATTTGTAGTTAGGTCATCGTCAAGACCACAATGTTGCCATGACCCATGGAAGCCGCCACTACTCATTTTTGCCTAACCACGACCTTACCACAAGTTGTGGGGAATACCATAACTTGGAAATGCACACCTCAGCTTTGGCACCTACAAGTTCACAGTCCATGGTTCAGTTATGGTTGAGATCACAACCTCACCATGACCCATGGTTTGCGCTAGTACCTTTACCATGAGTTGTGGTAAACATACTTTAAGTCATGATGGTAGAAAATGCCATCAAAGGTATGTCAGAAAGAACATAAAAATATTGGAATTGAGTAAAGAAAGAAACCATAATTACATCATGAATATTATAATAGATTAAATCACCTAAGGGGCTACATAAATAAGTAATTACAAGATGATAAGTAATACATTGAAATCTTAATAGGAAACAAATGCTAGAATTAGTTGCTCTACCTTCATTGTTCGGAAGACCTACAACACACAAGGTTAGATTCATTGAAGCATTAGAAAAATATTGAGACCACTAGTGAGAAAGATTGACCCACAAGAATGGATAAAAAATTCATGTAAAAACATAAACCATAGCTTAATACACAATCCCTAGGTTTACCATGCCAACGTAGAAACATTAATTCACAATAGCATATCCTAGACATAAACTCCATGATACTTAGAAAATCTAGGTAAGAGTCCAATAGGTTTTAGAAAAGTCCAAGTCCACTTGAGAAACACATAAAATAAAGCTTAAGCATGTTTTATAAAATGATAATATTTTTCCAAAATATTCAATTGCCACTTCACAACATGTGTGATTATTCTAAAAACTTGATCTTAACAAGCAAATACTGAGAAATCAATAGTTTCCAAATATAAATACAAAAAGATGAATAAAATTATATTTTATGAAAGGATAATAGATGTTTCTAAAAATAAGAGTTGAAAAGAAGAATATTTATAAAAAGGAAATCTTAATAAAAAATCATTAAAGGTTCCAAGAATAATGTAGAAATATAATAATTGAAAGGTCATGTGATCAAATACTCAAGAAGCTTTAACAAAAGACATAAGCCAAGCCATAGGTTAATGAAATAATAACTAAGCATAAACCATGGCTTAGTAACATAAGATATTATATGATTCCTTGTAAATGAACTCACAAAGATATGTAGGCTTGTTGGGAATGCTTTGGCCTCTTTGGCTTGGGCACCATCTCTTCTCTATGAAGTAGGGATATAGGGCCAAATGCATGTAGTATAGGTGTGCATCTTACCTCTCCTAAAGAATGATGTCTGATATGTGTATAATAGTGATCTCTATAGTTGTAAATGTATGTGTTGCCTTGCTTCAATTACTTATATAATTATCAAGGAATCCTCATAATGCTTCTAACCCATGGACTAATGGGTGACACATGTGTTATGTACTATTGTTATGCTCATAGGTTCTTGTGTATGCTAAGGTGTAATTCACCTTAAGTTCACTCTTGAATACTTAGTGGCTTTGGGGCTCATGGGTGGTACCAGGAGGTGCTCATCACAAGTAGTGGTATTATAATTGGTATTAGTGCTAAGGTTTTGGTTCAAGAAGAAGATCCATTTAGATAAATTTTCAAAGTAGTTATAAGTGATAAATGAGATGCCAAAGTCAAGTGAACAAGCCTAGATCTTGTGCTTGTGAAGGATCTAAGTATGGGGACAGTTGCTATCATTAGATGACATAATCATGTGTTGTCTACCTAAAATAGAAATGGCTAAATGCTTTAAACATTAGTTGATCCTAAGAAAGTTTCTTTCTTGTTAGAGTTGAGCTTTAGCACCAAACACAAATGTGCTCTAGATTAAACTTTTGTACCAAGAAATCATGTTGTGTATCATGGGTATATTATTAATGATCTCTTATTTGTGCAAAGATAGTTAGGCATGACCAAGTTAGTTGGAGTGAATTATGAGAAAAACATATTCTCTCCTACTAGTTAATACTTGTGGTAGTTTCATGCTTTGAATATAGGATAATGTATTAGATTGATGCTTCTTGTTGTAATGTGTTGCCTCTATATGGGTGGTTGATATTATTTTCATTGATGTTGTAAAAATTCTTTGGCTTGAATGCCTTTAGAACTTTATAATTTGGTGTTATAATATGACAATTTTGTGTTCATGTGTTGGATAATAACACTTCGATTCCTATTCAAGGATCCTTTACTAATGATGCCTTAATGGGTTAGCTTATGATCCATAGATCAAATTTGATAGTGCTTTAAATTATTCTATTTGCAAATATTATGTTTGAGGGGAGTGTCCTCATGTCCTTATTCCTAGATGGTAGTTTAAGTATAAAAATTCTTGGATGTTTTAATATCTTTATTTCTTTGTTCAAATTTTTGTTACTATGGATTTGGTTTGAGTCATTGAGCACTTTTATTTAATGTGGATGATGATCCATCCCTATATGAAATAGCATGATGCATGGTTATTAGCTTATTTATTTTCAAATATAGAAGGGTTAGTGTGCTTGGTTAGATGACTTGTGATTGGAAAAAATGGTGGAATATGTGAGAGCACTTTTGGAAGAGTAAAGATTATGGTGGATAATTCTTTATGTTTACCATATTCTTCTCATGTTCACATCTTACATGATTGATTTCTTAGAGAGATTATCTTCTACCCATGTGGTACAATGCATTTGGTCACCTGTAAACATTGTGTTAGATAGTGGTTCTTATTTTATGGGAGATATTGGTAAAGGTTGTTTCTAATCCTAGCCAATTTGTTGAGGATGACATTGACCATGAAATGAGATTTTGTGTTTAACCACATTGATGAAAAGTGGACAATCACATCTTCTACCAAGTTAGTTTATGCCTAAGAAGATGAACATGGTTGACTTATTCCTACCAATTTCTCAATGAGTTGAAACTATTAGTTTTAGTATGCACTTTGGAAACTCTTAGTCTGCTAATACTAAATGTCCATGTTGCAATTTAGAAGCAAGAAGAAGAAATGAATTTAACAAGCCCAAATGCAAGGTAATAGAAGGCCATATCTACATATGGAAAGATAGTAAAAGCACATATTCAAATCTCAAGTCTTAAGAGAAGAAAAAGATCAAGTGAAGCCAAAATATATTTTTTGTAAAATAGGGATCAAAGCCATGTATTTTATATTTGAATTATTATGACAAATTAGATAAGATAGGAAATTTTATTATTTTTACTTTTAATAAAAGATTAATAATTATATGTAATTGGAGAATGATCCCAATCTCTCATTTCTCTTGAATTTCTAGCCCAATTTTTGATAAAATAGGTTTGTCTTATTATCTTATATTATAGCCCCATCATTTGGTTATAAGTATATTAGAAAATTATGTTTATAAGAGAAGACATTGATATCATTGAGGTAAATTGATGTGATAGTAATAAGATAGATTATGCTATGAAATTTTGTACTATAATGACCTTCATCATCCATCATCAATTCATCATATTCACCAATTCATTAATCTAAGAAGTTAAACTATCACATTTAGGGCCACTTTTGTGTAATATATTTTAACCATCAAATCAACTGTAATCAAATCCAAATTTTGCAAGTCGGTATACTATTGAAAGAGCTTTGTATCAATTACTCACTTTATAATTCTCTTGGATTGTAGAGATATTCATCTCGTAAACTACTAATTTTTATTTTGGATGTTAAATTTTTTTATTTAAGAATTATTTTTCAAGCTATATTTGAATCATTAAATAACTTCCAATTGACTTGAAATTTTACAAAATTATACATTACAGATTGAGCTATCCAAAAAGCCTAAGATTAATCCAAAACTCATTTAGACCACAAAGATATCATAATTACAAATTAGAAAAAATTTAGTTTTTCTTAGTTAGGTCACCCACATCATGTGATAGATTGGGTTGTCAAAAATTTGCAAAATAAAAAATTCTTTTAAATCTTCTTACGTTTCAAAAATGAATAGAATCATTAATAAGAGAAAGGGCAAGGGAGAAAGAAAAGAAAAGAAAGAATACCCAAAATGGAGAGGAGAGAGAAAGATAAAGAACTTATGATGTAGTGACTCTAAGTAGGGAGTACATGTTCTTTATTATGACTTTGAGTAGGAAGCACAAATTTTTTATCATGACTAGAATTTTGGTGCATGCATTTTTTGGCTATAAATTCAATTAGGAAGCACAAATTTCTACCATGTCTCTAAGAAGGAAGTAGAAATATTTTTAAGGAAGGAAATGCTCCAAGTTTCTTGAAAGGTGAGTGAATGCTCCAAATTTCTCAAAGAGAAGAAAATGTTCAAAGTTTCTAAAAGGAAGTCATAGTGTTTGGGAGTCATAGTGTTGCCTATATAAAAAATTCAAGGATGTAAAATAAGCTAGATGATGTTTGTGGATCTAAGGATAAGCCACTTTTAAGAGGTGGTGAACCAACGTGTTTCTTCTTGATGAGCGGTGAGGTACCCCTATGCTCAACCATACGAATACGAGCATTTCATGCACGATTCGGTCGAATTCCAAGGACTAAGTGCCTATGCGCCTTGTGGAACAATAATGGGTTGATTAATCGTTGTCTTCCCAAACTTACTTATATGTCACGATTGTATGGTTAAGTAAGCTTGAGGTATATGATTTTTATGTGTTTTCTATCCTGTGCTAATAAGGATGGGAGAGAGAAGTAACTAAGTAACTAATCTAAATTAACTATTCATTAACTAAGTTCTAAGTACTCCGAACACTAGTATCCATTCCCACTTTCCGTACACATCCTGAACTAGTGCAACACTGCTGGGATTACCAAACACTAATCGTTACTGGGTTACCAAGCGCTACACACATGCTCGAAGTGTCATACTGAGTGTAATTAACTAAGAGAGTTGTAGGGTGAGAGAAATCATTAATTAACTACTAAATAATTAAATAATAATTAACACTAATTAATCTATTCTGTATGCTGCAAGGTTTATCATAAAGTTCATCTTTATTGCCGTACACAAAGTGTGCTCAGGTACACAATGCTTGAATAAAGATCTGTTCACTCTATGACTCCTATTGCGGGCATGTAGAACTAATTCTAACTTTGGAGGGAGAAAATGGAAAGACTTTGGCTAAGGGACTAATTCTTAACTATCGAAACCAAAGGTGCCGCCTCTTATTTATAGATAATGAGATAGACCATGATATTGGGTATCTGATATCGCATGGTCGATTCGATATCGTGGACACGATATCGTGTACGCGATATTAGAATTCATCATACCACCACGAATGAATGAAAAATCATCCTCAAGTTACTTACAAAATATTGAGAAGGTATGGGATTACTGACTGAATGACTATTGATGGTGGAACAGGGTGATTGACTCAACGTGCCTAGTGAACATATCAACAATACAATACATGACAACATTAGTGTTCATGACCACAAAAGTGAACACTATACATAAATGACATCTAATCTTATTGGTAGCTGAAAGAGAAGAAGAAGAGAGAGAGAGAGAAAAGAATGAGACGTGTTGCTACTGATGCCAATATTGCACTAGTTGTTGTTCATCCATAGCCACGCCAGCAATCTTGCTCCTTTTGTGAATGTTCCAGTTATGGTCCATCTTGAGTGCATCCTCCAAGCCCAGTCCATTGTTGTATGATTGTCATCTACACAAACAACATAATCATAAATGAGCGAGGGTAGATAAATCACAATGTAGTTGATACCTTGCTTCGACGTGAAGTGCATTGGCTGAGTTGTGGTTATGGAAGATACTAGTTTTGGAATTTTAACACTAGTGACTACCTAAGATGTAGGGGTTAGGAAAATTTGAAAAATTTTGTGCCCAAGCCCCCATGATGAAGAGCGAACCTCCAATAGCGATAGGATGGGAAAAAGAGAAGGAATAAGAAAGATAGAGAAAAAGGAACAATAGGAATGCCAATAAAATGGATGTCATGGATGGGGATGAAACAAAAAGTGGTGATTGCAAGAAATGTTTAAGGAAAAGAAGTTAACAAGTGCACCCAAAAAGGAATGCTAGTGGGTCCTCCCCAAAGCAGGCTTATGCCCTTGATGCCCTGACAAACCCACAAACCAAAGAGTCCATAGGCTCTAGGAATGTCATTGGGAAGCAAGAGTTAAAAACTTACCCACAAGAAATTACCAAGGAAGAATAATGCAGCAACCAAGATACAGACTAATGATAAAACCAACAATGAGGTGAGAAATGGAAAAGAAAGGTGGAGAGGAGAGGATGGAATGGAAACCCAAAAATAAGGTTGTGTAAAGTCCGTTGTGTGTTTCATGGTTAATGTGATCAAGTAGAACTTGTTCCAAATTTGGACTCAAACCAATTCACATTCAGTGACCTCGCATCAACACATTTGACCAACCCATCCACTTAGAGCAACAAGAATGCCTCTACAAAATGTCATCACCATTCCATGGAGAGCAAGATGGAGAACCAAGAAGTGAGAAGGGGCCTTAGTTAGAGGGAACCTTCAAGCATAGGTAACATGTCTTTCTAGTGCCATAACCAGTGTATGTAGCCCAAGATCATTATTGTGTCTAAGGGGTGTGCTTTGAATTCTCACTATTTTTTTTCACGTGAGAACCACACCATGCAAAGACTTATTATTATTCTTATTATTATTTTGAACTCAGCTTCCTATGATTTGATGAATAGTCAGAATGGTAGAAAACCCAAAGAAAAAGCATCCAAGCACTCAAGAGAATAGCCAATACAAATGCATAGAATCCCTTTGAAGCCACACCCTTTTCATCCTTTGAGTCTTT
>MNCI01007854.1:630428-645671 GCA_015680685.1 Gnetum montanum
AGTCTCTTTTCTGGGCTCTCAGGTTTATATATGGTCATGGCCCTTAAAGGAAAATTTGCATAAATAATGTAAGGTCCTTTCCACAGTGTTTGAAATTTGGTCCATTGTGACACATTTGTGGGGTTCCATTAGAGGACCTTATCTCCTGGTTGGTACTTAACTCTCCTAATTTTTAGGTCATGATGTTGTTTATTAAATGCCTTGTGCAAATCATTAGATGACAAGGCAGCTAGTCGGTTCTTATCTAGCAAGTTAAGAGTCATTAACATTTTTTTTTGTGCTAGATCGAGGTCAATGTTGAGCTCACATGCCATGGTTAGTGTACGGAGCTTAGTTTGGATAGGGAGCGTTGGAAGTTTTCCATACACCAACTCATAGGGAGAGTAGCCTATAGGGAGTTTCCACATGGAGTGGTATTCCTAAAGAGCATCATTCAGTTTAGTGCTCCAATATCACCTATATTTGCTAATAGTTCTAGTTAGTATCTTGGTAATCTCCCTATTAGTGACCTCGGCTTGACCGTTTGCTTGGGGGTAGTATGGTGTAGCCAATTTGTGCTTAACCCCTAAGCGTTGCATCAACTTTCGAAAATTTGCACCTGTAAAGTGTGTACAATTATCTGAGATAAGTGCACGTGGCACACCAAACCTATTGATGACTTGTTGTTAAACAAATCATGCAGTTGTAGATGATGTGCAATCTTTAACAGTAGCTACTTTAGCCCATTTTTTTAAGTAGTCTACAACAACTACGATGTAAGATTTTTCATTGGACATTGGTGTAACAGGCCTCATGAAATCAATCCCCTGAATGTCGAAGGATTCTAGCGGTTGAATCCATTATTGTGGACCCTCCATTCTAGCAGCCATTCCCCCATCACGTTGATAGCGCTCAAAAGATTGGACGAATTGATGGATGTCCTAGAACAAGGCAGGCCAATAATACCTTGCAAGTAGGATCTTAATAGCCGTTCATCTCCTAGCATAGTGACCCTCACAAGGGCCCTCATGAGCATCTTGGAGAACTCTCAGTTGATCTCTATTGGGAACACACCATCGAACCAAGCCATCGGGACATAACTTTGTAAAGTTGTCCATTAAGTTCCATAAATTACTTGGCTTTGTGAAGAAACTATTGTTTCTTCAGAAGGTCCAACTCTTGTGGTGTTTGTTGGGTAAGGAGATAGGTCAGAATGCTACTATACCAATTTGTCTCCATGGGTGATTGGTTATTCACTACACCAGCAAAGAGGAACTCATCAGGGAAGTGATTGGAAATAAGATACTCATCCTCTTTGCTGTCCCAACGCAACTGAGATAAATGATCGGCAACTACATTCTTGATGCCTTTACGATTGATCATTGTTAGATCGAACTCTTGTAGGATTACCAGCCATCATATAATACAGGGGCTTACCATTGGCTTATTCATGAGGAACCATATTGCACTATGATCTGTATGTATGAATACTTGGTATCCCAATACATAATGCCTAAATTTTTCTAGTGCAAACACTATAACCATTAATTCTTTTTCCATAGTAGTGTAGTTAAATTATGCACCATATATATATAAGGACATTTTTGGTCATCTAACTATGTAATTACAGCTCCTAAGGCATAGTTGGATGCATCAGTCATGACATGAAACAATTTGGACCAATCAGGAGCTTGTAGAATGGCTGTTTAAAAGGCTAGTTCACATTCCCTAGTCCACTCGAAGGGTACATCCTTTTTTGTTAACTCTACCAATGATTTGGCAACCTTCGAAAAGTTCTCTATGAATCTCCTATAGTAGCCAGTGTGTCCAAGGAATGATCGAATGTATTTGACAGTTTCTGGTTGATGGGTGATTCCTTGGATGACTTTGATTTTCTTAGGGTCTACCTCTATCCCTACATGTGAAATTTTATGCCCAAGTAATAGGCCTTCTTGGACCATTAAATGGTTTTTCTACTAGTTGAGCCTTAGATTAGTCTCTACACATCTTTTTAGCACTTGCTCTAACCAATTTAAGGCTTGATCAAAACTTGCTCCGTAAGTGGAGAAGTCATCCATAAAGTTTTCCACACCATTTCCTATCTGCTACTGTAATATGCTTAGAACTAAGCGTTGAAATGTGGCAAAGGCATTGCACAATCTAAACAACATTTGTTTGTATGCAAACGTTTCCCAAGGACTAGTAATGTAGTTTTGGCTTGGTCTTCTAGGGCTATTTGTATTTGATTGTATCCGCTATAGCCATCCAGAAAACTATAATGGAAATGGAAAGTGATCTTTGAATGTTGCTATGTTTAACAGCCTAAAATCTATGCACATCCTCCATTTTCCTCCCTTTTTAGGCACACTTACTAAGGGGCTAACCTATTCACTATAAGCAATGGGGTATATGAACCCAGCCTTTAGAAGATGTTCGATCTGTTCTTTTACTACTTGCTTCAACTTTGGGTTCAATCACCTCTGTGGTTGTTTTTGAGGCTTCATGGAGGAGTTAGTGTAAATCTTATGTTGGCATATCCTAGGATCTATTCTAGTTAATTTCAGATATGACTAGGTGAAGGCTTTTAACCATTTGTTTATTCCTTGAGTAGACTTTCTTTTTGTTGCGGAGCAAGTCTTGCATTGATGATTACCAGTTTTCCATTCTTAAGGACCGTGTATTCCATACCAGTGGACAATGGTTTTATCTCCAAGGGCTCTTGTTTAAATTTCTTGGGAATTTCCAACTTTCCCCAGTTGATGTTTTCTAAGTTAGGACTGGGAAGTTGGTGGTGGACTTGCTCTAATGAATCAATGCTATCTATATAAGCGCAAGTCAAATCCTCAGTCAGTTCCATGCATATTAGTCAGCTACTTTCTTGATTAGCTATTAGCCACTGGGTGTCTTCTTATTGTGTGGCTGCTGCATACAGGAACCTTTATATGTTGATCATTTGTGCACACTGATTGCATGTAGGCAATGTCAAACTCTGCACAACCCATGATCTCTGCACGCAATTGCACCTTGTGTCATTATATGCGATGCATGGAACTTTCTTCTTCTCGATCTTTCCAAAAGTGTTTTCCTTAGATATTTCTAGGGAAAGATCATGGATTCCTAGGCATGTGTCTATAGTGCTTAGCCATGCCCTTCCTATTATGATTGGGAAGTCCCCTTTACTGTTATTCACTTGGATCACTAGGAAGTCAGCTAGATATGACCACCCATAAACAGTGGTAACAATATCCCCCACTAATCCCATGGGGACAGTAATGGACTGGTCAACTAACTCTAAACGGATGTTGCTCTTTTTCAATGGGGGCAGGTTCCAAGCCTTATACATTTCTTGGGATATTAGGTTGACACTGAAACTTGAATTCAAAAGAGCTTTGCATGGTTCATTCCCAGTGATTTGTAGATATATTAGGGAACTCCCAGGATCAGAAAATTTCCTGGGAAGGTGGCCAGCTTTAATCCAATCAGTAACAACATGTGTTAACATGACTGTATGCATTGAATGCTGTGTTAAGTTTGAAGGGGGCTTCGAAGCTTTAGTTGATACAGAGGCATCCAAAGACTCAACCACTTGGGGTTGCAAGGGCTTGGTTGGAGTGTTGGTTCTGAAGAAAGATCTTTTCTTCGTACAGTTTTCAGAACCAATAATAGGTTGAGGGTTAATAGCCCTTGTGGCATTATGTTGTTGTGGCTAAGCAAGGAGTTCACCTTGCATTGCTAGAGCAGGTGATAATGGAGCTATTGGTGGAAGAGATGTAGCCGGATTGGAAGAATGGTATACTTGTGGGATGTTGCCCTTAGAAGAGGAAGTCCTATAGTATTCATGGGCTTGGTAGTGATGTTGGGATGTAACGTGACCAACAGATTCACATGGAGAGATCAGATGCTACACGTAGTATCCATATGCGTCTAGTTGCCGGTAAGGATATTGTTGCCTTGGTGGTGGCATTTCCCATGATTGTGGGTGCTACCATTGTTGATGTTGATTGATTGGTTGTGGTGGAGTTCCACTTGGATAATATGTTAAAATTTGGTGGAACTACCTTGGGTTACCTTGGGGATAGGGTAACTGTTGGGATGTTTGCCATTTGTTTAATCATGGATTAAGTGTATACACCCCCAGACTCCTATAAATGTGAGATTACAGGGCAACATCCCTTAGGATGGTCGTATTGACAGATCTCTCATCCACTATCATTGTCATATGAATCCACAACCTCTTCAATAATAGAAACTTTACCCTTACCCTTGTTATGTGCATTCTCTGCTTCTCTCTTTTTCCTTCTATCATGGTCACTACCTTACTCCCTAGACTCCTCTACTACTTTGAGCACATTTTAAAACCTACTATCCAGGGAGTCCCACATTTGGTCTACCTTTGCCGATACTTCTGATGCTAACTTTTGAATAGGCAAGGTTTTCCTATTCACCATCTCTTCGAGTGGTGACTCTTCCTCATCCTCACAAAATCTTACTTCCTTCTTTCGAAAGGAAGGATCTCAGTTGTATTCTTCCACACTCTCTCTTTTCTATAGCTCATCTTTTTCTTTAGCTACTTGCTTTAGTAGTCTATGAATTTGATGGGACCTAAGCCTAGATAACCTTCCTTGGGCATAAGTCCCAAGAGTCCTTTTTGTTTCATGCCTAATCCCATCTACGAGATGGCGTAGTTGATCCTGCTGCGAAGAACCATGACTAGGACAACGATGCAAGAGTACATAATAGTAGCCCATGGTAGCATCCAAGGGTTCATGACTTCCTTATTTCCATCCTTGGATTTTCTTTCACAAGTTAGAAACCTGGGAGTACGTTTGGTACTTATCGTTGAACAATTTTAGCATCTTAATCCACCTACGAATGGATTCCAATTCTAAGGACCGGTACCATCTTTCAGCTTCTTTTATTAGTTTTCGTGGGAACAACTTAAGCTTTTACCACTTTTTTTCTATGTTTTGCAAAGCACACGCATCATGAAATGCTTCTAAGTGATTTTGAGGATCAACGTTATATCCCCCTTCAAATTGCGGGATGTTATTCATGTCTAGCCTCTTGATCCTACTATCTTTCTAGTGCCTTGTTGGAACTCTTATGGCCTCAGTTATATCTAGCATGCTTCGTGTGGCGAGTAGGGGTTCATCATGACCATCTCGTTCGTAGCATCTATGGTGTCTACGCGGTTCCCTACTCTCCCTTCTTCTATGGCATGATTCCCTAGAGTGCCCTCGTCCTCCATCTTGGTTGTCCCATTTACGACTTCCACTTTGTTTGTCCTTATCCTTATAATTTGTTTCTCTATGGCTGTGTTTGAACACAAGAGGAGAGGGTGAAGGTGATGATGAAGGTGAAGAAGAAGGAGAACTGCCACCATGATGGTGTTTACTACCTTCTCTTCAGTGGTCTCTACCTTGATCGTGATTGCGATCAGAATGCCCACCTTTGTCATGTGCTTTTGTTCCTTTTTCAGACTCTTTGTGTCCATTGGTATCAGTACCTAGGTTGTGAATAGTAGAATGAAGGTTTTGTTACACAACCCCTTGGCCAAAGTCAAGGGGAGGAACATCATTATGTGGGTGACTACCTGAGGTAGGTTCATCACCCTCAATTTCACTTAAAACATGTGGGGCATCCTTAGACCATTTTCCCTTTAAGGACTTATGGTGTCTCTCCAGTTGATACTCCCTTTGACGTTGTGCTTCAGTAGGATGATAGTCTCTTGAATCATAGTCCTACGCAATGTACTCTATGTTTAAGTGTTGCATGTCTATTCGTGTGAGAGCACAAAGAAGCATACTTGGTACTGAATGGTCGGGAGGTAACACTATGTTACCTTCTAAGTCACACCAACGCAACTATTCATCTTGGTGGAGAATAAAGGTGAAGTCAGGAACATATTCATTGGGATGAATATATACCACACGAAACTATTGAGGAACTGGGGGGGTCAATGTCATGTGTATTTTACCACCGATTGCTTCTTGTGTTAGTCCTAGGTGGTGAAGTGCTCTTGTGTGAAGAAGAAGACATCTTGTCTTGTTTAGTGTGCAATGTACTATATATTTATATATTATTATATATATTTTTTCCTTTAACCAACCCTAAGGGTTCGTTCCAACAATGTGAATAATTTCCTAAGTTCTACTTAGCGCACAAACAACAAAGTCCCTGGCAACGGTGCCAATGATGAGCGACAAGGTACCCCTACGCTCAACCATACAAATACGAGTGTTTCACANACTATTCATTAACTAAGTTCTAAGTACTCCTAACACCAGTATCCATTCCCACTTTCCATACAAATCTTGAACTAGTGCAACGCTGCTGGGATTACCAAACGCTAATCGTTACTGGGTTACCAAATGCTACACACATGCTCAAAGTGGTCATACTGTGTGTAATTAACTAAGAGAGTTGTAGGGTGAGAGAAATCATTAATTAACTATGAAAGCATTAAATAATAATTAACACTAATTAATCTATTCTGTATGCTGCAAGGTTTATCATAAAGTTCGTCTTTATTGCCATACACAAAGTGTGCTCAGGTACACAATGCTCCAATAAAGATTCGTTCACTCTATGACTCCTACTGTGGGCATGCAGAAATAATTCTAACTTTGGAGGAAGAAAATCGCAAGAGTTTGGCTAAGGGACTAATTCTTAACTGTCGAAACCAAAGGTGTCGCCTCTTATTTATAGATAATGAGACAGGCCGCGATATCAGGTATCTGATATCGCATGGTCGATCCGATATCACAGACGTGATATCATGGACACGATATCACATACGCGATATCACAATTCATCGCTTCTCTATGAAGGAGTTTTTAGGTGATTTCCATAGTGAGGCTAAAGTCTCATAGATCCCTCTTGGTGCTAGTGCTAGGCTTCCACTATGCATCAAACATTAGTTTTCCCAGGGTATCTGGTAACCTTCACTTGGACACAGATGATTGACTCTACACTCTTATGTCATTACTAGAGGTAGATAACTAGCTTGCATGTCAAGCGAGTAGCTTTTGCTCTAGGTTGAAAGGTTGGCATTGCTTGGAAAACAAGAAAAACATATTCTTCTTTAGCTTGGGTTGTATGAACATCTTTGAACATTAATTGGATGTAAAGTTAAGTTTAACATTTGTGCTTTACAATTAATTAATCGAACCATTGAACCTTCTTGTCTACAATTGTCAGATGGGCTTAGAATTATTTGATACCCTCGATATCTACTTTTCTCTTTATGATTGGGGAAGGGCAGGAATAAAGACTTAAGCTTTGAGGATGGTACTTCTTTCGAGTATGGGAGAGTGTAGAAAGTATGTCTTATTAATGGCTTGAAGGTTGCTCCCCTCTTGGAATAAGAGTTGAAAGAAGTATGAAGATGGGCTTGGATTCCATGCTATGTTAACCATCACTTATAGAATTGCATTTCCCTAATTCCTTGTAATGACATCACAAAGATATGTAAGCTTGTTATACCCTTTGGCCTCTCTAAATCTAGCACCATCCCTTCTCTATGGAATAGGGGTATATGGCTAGATGTATGTAGTATAGGTAGATGTCTTAGCTCTCTTAAAGAATAATGTCTCATATATATGTGCTAGTGCTCTTTATGGTTGTACATATGATGTTGCATTGGTTGTACATATGTATATGCTAGTGCTCTCTCTTCTTTGTCTGCTGTTAGGTAGTCTTTTGTCTTTGCATGGTGATAGCAGATGGTGGTCAGTGCAACAGTAACGATAGAGACATCAGACGTGAGCATCCCTCTCCTTATTCTAATGTGGTCCTTACATGTTTGGCAAATGATGCCATCGATGCCTTGCAACAGCAAGCGTAGAATAGCAGTTTTTTATTTTTCTTTCTGCTTTAACTATAGACAGAAATAGACACATTTTCTCACCCCAACATGTGTGCACACAATAGTGATGCAAAATGTAAAATGGTAGTAAAGGCATGCATACGCAGCAACGGTTTCCGATTTTCTATTTTCCTTTTTCTCTCACTAGAATGCTCATTGAGTTGATGCAACTGACAGCACAGTAGAGGTTGACATGTGCAAGAGTAATTAGAAGGAGGATGAACAACGAACAATCTATTTCTTCCTTGGCTTGCAATAGCAGGTAAGGAATAATAGATCAACATAGCAATCGTGGTTGCGTGCAAATGCATGTGCACATTGAGATGTGTTGAGAGCAGACAACACACCATAGACAGTGGTTAAGCAGTGGTGATGGCCACATAAGTATGGCAGGCTACTTCTACGTTTCATTTTCTCTCTTATGCATAGAGATGTGAAAATGAAAGGTGACGCTAGTAGTCACATTTCTCTCTCTCGGTCCATGTGACAAATGTGGGATCGATCTTCCCCTTCCCTCATCCATTGGTGGCTATGAGTAGTGTTGTAGTCGCATCCACAATGGACAAGTAGTAAACAAGTGATAGTAGCAAGACCAGGGAAAATTTGAATATTTCCTTTTGATTACTTATTGTACTCTAAAATTACAAAAACATTTAATTTAAATTCTCAATTATTTTACTTGGTTTATTATTTTCAAAACGTTGCATAGCTCTCTCTAGCTGAGACTATTCCCAAGTTTCTGTACCCATACGAGAGGCATCCTAGGAGATAGTATCCTAAAATGAGTTTTTCCCTAGGTGTTAATGTGATAAAAATTTATGCATCAAAACCTTTTTGATGCTAGAAGAAGGGCCTTCTCCCACTATTTGATTTTAGATCTTTTTGCCATTTTGTTGTGGCCATTTCTTTTCCTGATTCAGTTTTTGAACCTGTTAAATTTTTCTAAAAATCTTTGTCTTCACAGCTTTAATTTTTATGCTTCTTGTTTTCTAAAAATTGTTGTTGCTCAAATATTTTTCATTCCAGTTTCATTTTTGAACTTCTAATTTTGGTAGTTCGTACCTGAGTCCCAACTTTGGTAAGGTAGTTTTAATTATTCAACTTTAAATTTAAATTTTTTTGAAATTATTTTCCTTTTTAATTTTAAGCATTTATTTTTATTTTAAAAAAAGAAAAAAAATTAATTTTTAATAGAATATTTTAGTGTTTATTTTAAAAATATAATATTATTCCAATATTTATTTCTTGTACTCAATTTTATAGTTTAACATTTATAATCTAAAATTCTTGTTTTATGAGCACACCACCCCAACAAGAATCACTTACCCCTTCCCCAATTCGACTAGTCACCCATCTCTTTACATTAAAGAAATAGCAAGCTTCACATTTTCCAAGTTCTATTCCTAAGAGAACTTGGACTAGGATGGCAATCCATCAACCCCTAGCTCCCTTTGTGAGCAATCCCTTTGACTTTACTAACTACCATGACATCCCATAATTCCTCCAAAACATAAACCTATTCTTTGATCCCACAACCTTTACAAGTAATGCCCACCAACACATAAAATGTTTCAAAACCTTACTAGGGATCCATAACATTGTATAAAATGATGTGGCATGTAGGGTGTTTGTGACAACACTCAGGACTAAAGCAACTCAATGGTTCTTGATGCTCCCCAATGCCTCCATTAACTCATGGCAAGAATTCAAAAATAAGTTTTTGATTTAGTTTGAAAAATTCACAAGCCTTGCCATAGCATCTAGCAACTTCACTAGCTTAAGAAAGCTACCTAGGAAAAATGTCAGGGATTACACTCTAAGATTCCCTAATCACCTTGCCTATGTGCTAAATGAGATGCATTTGCAACCCAATGCTATCCTCAACTTCTACCTCTCTACAATCGATCCATTCTTTACTTATGCTATCAAATATGATCATAACATAATAGAAATATAGGGAGTGATGGCTAAAGCTATTGAGTTAGAAAAAATAACCCTTATGAATAGCATCAAGACCCAATTTGGAATGATGAATATTGGTAATGCTATGCCTTAGACTTCTTCCCCCTTTCAACCAACTCAACCTTCATGCACACATGTCCTCTTCATTCCTACCATTCAACTCTAGTTTAAATAATGACCAATCAAAAGCCTTGATCCAATTCATCATAAACCCAAACGGGACATCAAATTTTGTTAAACCCCTAACTCAAACCCAAAATTAGATGACTGAGATACTAACTTCACTGCAGAAACTTCTCAATGAAGTGGTTGAACTAAAGAGAAATAATAACAAGGGCCCTATACAGCTAAAAAAGCCAAGTGCATGAATCAATGATGATTATTGTCATCTTCATAACATGAGTTAACATTATGAGAAGACTTATCCTCAATTCTTGACATAATATGGTGACAATACCCAAGGGCAACAAAATGGGAAAACCCCTATCATGTTCCTTAATAGACCTCACGAAATAGAAAAAAAAGAGGTTTCCTCATTAGAATAAGTTATGGTAGGTGACCCTAACCCACATAACACTCGCTACTATAGACTTAGTGACATTGTGAACACCACACAACAACAAACTAAGAATAATTCCTACACACCCCTGAATAGAAGAGTTCCTAGTTAAAACAATGCAAACAACCAATCTATGTTATCCCAAGTAAGTGCCCCAGAATGATCAAACCCCCCTTCTATACTTAGAAGAGCCTCACCTCAACAAGAAGTCAAAGATGAACATAGAAATTATGATCTAGTTAAGAATCTAAAAATAGTTAAAGCAAACACTTTAATGAAATAAAAGAGGTGATTCGAGATATAGTTCATACACCTAAAGCCCAAAGAGAAAAATCCCCAATCCTCGAGAGGCAAGCTCACTTCATGGAAAGTCATGACACACTATCAATACAAAATGTGAACAATTCCATGTTAAGTAAGAAGGATCATCCCCCTTTCCTGACTACTCTGATTATTTTAGAAAAGAATGTCCACAACTATTTAATGGATTCTGGCGCACCTATTAGTGTCATGCCTCTTGATGTATGTAAGGCTTTAGGAGCACAAATGATACCACAAACGAAAAGTGTGATTCAACTTGATGGATCTAATAGACCTATAGTAGGATCATTAAAAGGATTAAAGGTACAACTTAAACAATACCCTACATTTACATGTTATAAAGATATCCTAGTAGTTGACATGTCACCCACTTATGGTGTGCTCTTATCTAGGAATTTTGAAGCCAAGTTTGGGGGGCTTCTTTAGGTCAAATTTCTTAAAATTTTTGAACTGTATCAAAGGAAAATCTAAGTATATGATTATACCTAGGGAACCCTTTTATAAGCAAGTGGTAACGACTTTTGATCAACAAAATAGATCTCCAGGAAATCAAAATACCAATCATTTTGTCAGAGTGGTTAAGCTAGGACTTAGTGAATATTTGTTGAATGATAATATAGATGAAGCTCTAAGGATAAACCCTTTTGCATACACATATTCTACTCAATATTATCAAGCTTTTAGGGAGTGTGAGAAGGTGTATGAAGATGCTTTGTCATACCACCAACATGATGGAAGAACCTTTCTTTTCAGCAACCCACCACCATCAAGAAGTGATAAGGACATAAGTGAGATTCTAACTAATGAAATATTAGAAGATGGACCAAATTTCGATGATGATCATTGTTACCTTGATTAGAGGGCTGATGTTTTAGATTTTACTAACTTAAACACTTGGATACTAGGAGTGGATGATGCTTCTTCCAAGAAATGATGTGAAGCAAGAATAATGCTTATACCTCCTGGTGAAGCTCCTATCCTTAAAGCCATTAATTTCATCCAACTTATGACTAAAAAAATGGTTGAATATGAAACACTTATACATGGGATCAAGATAGCTTAATACTAAGACTTATCCAAACTTAAAACCTATAGCAATTTCCAACTAATAGTTAACCAAGCCAATGGTATCTTTGATGATAAAGATGTCACCATGAAAGCATACAAAACTTACATTCTTGAGATTTTTAAACAATTCAAATGTGTAACCATTGAACATGTACCTAGGGAAGAAAATTGCATTCCTAATGCACTAGCCCAAATGACCACCACTTTGGATGTCCCTTTTAAGCATAATGCTTGGGATTCAAAAATTATTATTGAAAAGGTAAAGTCATATTCTATCCTTAATAATGTATTTTCTTTTCAAGTGTTTGATGATGATGACCATGTTTGTAAATTTCTAATTTCTAAAGGAGAATTTAGTAATCAAGGAGATATATCCAAGGATGTTATGTTCTTGAACAAAATATCTCCTGAAATTGTAGTTAGGGAAGCCTTATTTGATGACCTACACACCAAGACCATTGACTTATCCAAAAATACTAATTGGCAAATGTTAGCTGAAACCAAAACAATTTAGATTCAAAAGAGAGAAAAAGAATACCCTGTCAAAATAGGAGTTTGTTTACATCTCGACGAAAGGCAAAACTTGGTTGACTTACTACATGAATTTAATGACATTATGGCTTGGACTTATGAAGACCTTAGAACTTTTAATCCATTAGTAATGACACATACTATTCCACTTAGGCCAGAAACAAAGCCATTTAGGCAACAGCTTAGAGCAATGAATCCAAAGATTGAGATCCTCATGAAAGTAAAAATTGACAAACTCCTAGAATCCAAAATAATTTACCTTGTAAGACACTTTAGTTGGATCTCAAACTTAGTATTCGTTAGGAAACAAAATAGGGATTTAAGGTTATGTATTGATTTTCATAACCTTAATACTTCTTGCATCAAGGATAATTATCCACTCCCTCTTATGGAGGAGCTATTGCAAATCATGAATTTTACAAAAAAATGGGGAACCTTTCAATTAGCTAAAATGCCCTTTGGCCTTATAAACACTGGCTCTACCTTTCAAAGAGCTATGGACAAAACTTTTGAGGGGCTAATTAGAATGTGCATTATTATCTACCTAGACGACCTAACTATTTTCTCCAAAGATTAAGGTATGCACCTTAGAGACCTTAGAAATGTTTTTATGAGATGTAGATGATTCAACATCACCTTGAATGTAAAGAAATCTATCTTCAATATTCAAAGTGGTAAATTTCTAGGTCATATAGTGGCTAAGGAAGGGATCACGATTGATCCCGAGTAGGTAAATGAAATTTTAGAAGTACCTTACCCTTTATCCAAGACTGATCTAAGGGCTTTCTTTGGAAAGATTAAATTTGTTAAACAATTTATCCCTGTCTATGCTGAATTAGTTAGACCATTGAATGATATGCTTAAGAAAGATAGTAATATGAACTGGACTAACGACAGAAAGAATGCTTTCCTTGATATTAAGGAAGCCATTATAGATGCCCCTATCTAGCTTCTCCTTGGTATGAGAATGATTTCTACTTATATGCCTTTTCTAGTGATGTTACTGCCGCTGCTATCTTGACCCAAGACATAAAACAATCAAGGTGAGAAACCCATAGCTTTCATGTTTGCACATTTAAAGGATGCAAAATTAAAATACTCACCCATAAAGAAGCAATTGTATGCTATAATAAAATCCTTGAAGAAATTTCACTACTAGTTAAATGCAAAAGTCTCTGTCATTGTCCTTGACCCAACCACCATTGATTTAGCTAAATTACAAGACCCTAGTGAAAAACACGTTAAATGGGTTATGAAGCTCCAAGAATACATTCAATGGAAGGTAACAAAGTTAGTTAGAGGGACTAGTCTTGCCAAAGCTTCAACTTCTAAAAGTTGCGATGCACCCAAAGATAAAGAATCAATTCCTCTTCATGTATTATCCATCAATGAGGAAAATGATATCCCATTTGCTTCCAATCAATTGTATGATCCATGGCATGGGGATATCAAATTTTGTTTAACCTTCCATTATTTTCCCTCAGATTTACCTAGATATAAGAAAAAGCTCTTAATATCAAAATGTTCAAGATTTGCTCTAATAAGTGACGAATTGTTTAGAAATAATTTTCAAGGGATATACCTTAAGTGCTTGGACCAAGAACAGGCTAACTACGCTCTAAAACAACTTCACGAGGAAGGACATATAGGGTACCACTTGTTAGTTCATAAAATTATGAGGGCTGGTTATTATTGGCCTACTATGATTAATGATGCTCATAACTTGGTTAGAACTTGTGTTCAATGTCAAATGTTTAAGGGTAAAGATCCTAAGAGTTCAACCCCTTTAAAGCCTATAATAGAAACAAGAACATTTGTCCAATGGGCCTTAGATTTTGTTAGAGTGATTAATTCTCTATCTACTACCCTACATAAATTTATTTTGACAGCCACTGATTGTTACACACATTGGTTAGAAGTGAAAGAAACTAAAACAACATCATCTCATGAGGCCATTTGCTTCTTAGAAAACGATATAATCTCTAGGTATGGCTATCCTTATGGTTTAGTAGTCAACAATGTGTCCACCTTCATTTTTATAGAGTTTACAAATTGGGCTAGAGACCATAACATCATTATCAAGGTGGTAATTGAATATTATTCATAGGGTAATAGTTTGGTTGAGTCCTCCAACAAAATTATATTAGATGGGATTAATGCCAAATTGTAGATGTAATGTGTATAAAATTGCTAATTTGCAAGGACATAGCTCGCATAGGAATTTTAATGCATTTCATTTGAAGCATTTCTACTCAGGTGCCCNTGTCAATGCCCCTAATGTGTACAACATTGTTGATTTGCAAGGGCATAGGTTGTATAGGAATTTTAATGCATTTCATTTAAAGTATTTCTACTCAGCTAACCCACGTGGACACCTAGTAGATTCTTAGTTGCATGTTTTCTTCCTCTTTGCTTTGCATTTCATTTGTATAAGTTGCATTCGCATGTTTTCCTTACTTTGTTTCTTTCTTAGCATATTAGTTTGGTTTGATTCATGTTCTTCATATGATTTTAGTAATCATTATGATCATTTGAGTTACTAGACGTTGGTCATCGTAACACCATTGGAAAATAATCTAAGTATAATATAATATATACTATTATTATTACATAAAGTCTACTTTATGTTATGATCCTTCCCAATCGATTCCAAGGTTTTAGTTTATTTGTTATGTTGGATTATGGAGCATGAGATTTATACTAACTCATCATGTTATCATCATGATTATGTGAGTGTAGGATATGTGATGTTGGAGACTGGTTAGTCATAATCACTAGGTGACCTTGGAAATTTCTATTTTCCCCTCTCATAAGCCCCAATCCTCAGGTGTGATGATCCATGGCTGTCCTATGAACAATGAGGTGAAGTGTGTTCATCTCCACTTGAGAATCCTTAGCCATCCAAGAGACTTGCTATGATGCCATCAAATTGTAATTAAAGGCACATACATGAGGG
>MNCI01007854.1:646121-684773 GCA_015680685.1 Gnetum montanum
AATCAACAATATTCAACAATGATATTAAACAAAGAATATTTATGTAAAGAAGCTTAGGGTGTGGAACCTAATAGAAAAAGTTTAGTATTAGAATACCTTAACATATATGGTTAAGTAGAAGTACCGTGGGTGTGATAATTCATATGATATAATCGGTAATGTAAACAATAAATAAGATACTAATTGTGTTTAATACAAAATATACAAAATTTTCCCATACTAAAAATATTATTACTTTAATATTAATATTCATTCATATGGTCTATTTATATTTGTGTAAATATTATATTATTTTATTTATTTCTTTTCTTAAGATATTTTGGATAATTCTGCCTCAAAATTCTGGAGTGAGACACGCAATAATGGAAGGCTGATTTCATTGAGAACATGTGATGCATGATTAGATTCATGATTTAAATGATTAATAATTAGGGTTTGGGTAATTTTGGATTTTAAACTTTTTTATGGTCATAGTGTGAGTGGCTGCATGCACGTTGTTCCAACACAATCTTTACCAGATGTATGGCACATCTGACGGTTGCAGGGGCGTTACACGGGAGTGTAGGAGGGAGGTGCAGAATGTTGGCGGTGTGGGGCGGATGGCAGTTACTTAGATTGGACAATTGGGTGATGGACGTTATCTGAACTTTCAAACGTCACATGCTAGGGCTATAATAAGGAGGGGCATGGAGGCAGAGGAATGGAGGCAGAGCCTCTTCTCTTGTTAGTCTGATGGGCAGGTGGCAGTGTTTTGATGCAGGTTTCTTCTTCTCTATTTGTTGGCAGGCAGTCTTCTATCTCTGGACGGTGATAACAAACGGTGGTCAGTGCAACAGTAATGGCAGAGACGTCAGACGTGAGCATCCATCTCCTTCTTTTAACGCAGTCCTCATGTGGCCAGCAGACAACGCTATTGGTGCCTTGCAATAGCAAGCATAGAATAGTGATTTTCTGTTTTTCTTTCTGCTGTGATACCAGATAGAAATAGACACATTTTCTTTCCCCAACGTGCATGCACGCAACAATGACGCAAAACACAGAAGTTATAGGTATCAGAGCTACGCTTCAAGAGGGTTGTGAGATTATATATTAGAGAAGTCATGGTCGACATATGGAGGTCAAAGATAGATTGGAAAGGGAGTTTCTGTCGCTAGATAGGTTGAGTTTTCATCAGGGCAGGAACCACCCTTGGCAATTCAATACTTGTTTGTGGCAAAAAATATTTTGAAAAATTCCATGTTCAAGAACATAAACCAACAGTATTTCCAATGTTGTTCTTTTCGGCAAGGAAACAATATTTTGTAGCTGATGCGTAGGGTTGAAATTATACAGCCACTTTGCCTGCTTTTTGTTCTTTTCAGAGAATGAAGAGATTTAACCTATATATATAGGTGGCACCTAGATTTTCCAGTCTCACTAAGCACGAGGGGTCTACTTATCAACAAAGCCAAATTGAAGTATATAATGGGCAAATTGAAACTAGATTATGAACCCATGTTTGAGATGATAGATCAGGGATGTTTCTTTAAATCTTTCAGGAAGAAGCAAAGATATATTTGGATTCAAACTAACCATTGCGATGCAGGTCACAATATGCTAAGTTTAATGGCACAATCAAATTACATTTGCACGGTGTTTTCCTTCCTTACAAGTTAACAAGTAAAAATGAAAAATTGCTCGGAAAGAATACTAAATTAGTTCCTAGTCAGAGGTCGATCAGCAGCAGTCAAAACACAGACTTGCCACGATTGCACGCTGACGTTTGTAGGAATAACAGGAGAAACCATTTGGTTAAAAACAAAAAGAAAAACACAAGAACTGGTCAAAAACTGCAATTCCAATCCCTAGTTGGGTGAAATCAAGAAAAAGGGGTAGCAATTGCTGAATAGATTATTATCAAGCACACAAATGTTTTCTTTTTGATTGGCATTGATGAATTGGCCATGGCTCCCTCTGCCCAGAATGAGTCAAGCGCAGCAGGCCAATGTATTGTTCACAAAAGGAAATTTCAGGTGCCCTCGCTCATGGAATTATCTGGATCCTGGTGTGCTGATAACCATAAAAGGAATGGTGTGGACTTTTGGGTTTGCACTGCATGCAGATGAGGCCTGTTTTGTTCTGGAAATGTTCACACTTTCGATACTTAACTACTACAGTTTTCCACAGATCAATGCATGAGTCAGGCCACCAATCTGCCTGCAACAATTATAGGATTTTTGTACAACAAGCAGGATTTCGTGATGATTTCATCATTTGACCTTCAACAATAATGGTGTCCCATGCCTGCAATGTCCATCAAATATTGAAAATCCATGACTTGAACATGTTTTTCTACCATAGCTATGAACACCAAAAGGTTTATTTCTTCTTCACTGGTCCATTTTCTTATTACGCACTGAATGCCATAGGGTCTTGCATGCCCATACCAGAATGCATGATGTGTTTCAAAACGCATCTTCATGGCATGTACATCATAGGCAAAATAGCATTGAAATGAATATAGGCAAAACAGTCCGTCCAAGTCCATGCTTGCAGTTGTAGCTTTGGTGCAAGGTGCGATCGAGCATTTGCAAGCACTTCCTAGAGTCTGGAGTAATCTTCCATTGCATCAAAGGTACTACGCTTATTTCTCTTACTGCATCCTTCCTGCCATCTTCAAAAATCTCTCTTTCATTTTCGCATTTCTCTTAACTATGCAATACTGGTTTTTGGTCGAGAATAGATATGTTTGTTACCCAATACGAAGTAGATTTATATTTTATGAGCTGATGTTTGGGCATGATTCTATGGTTCATGGTTATTTGATTTTTTTCTGTGACATTCATTTGGACAAATAGATCAATTTTAATAAATTTGAGTTTCTTTCATGACAAGAGGGCTTGAATTTATAGATTTATTGGTTGATTTTCCAACATAATCCATTTGTGTTTTCTTTGAACTAATTTTGTATTTGTTAATGAAAATCTTCAAAATTTTGCTTTTATGAAATGTGATTATATGTGACTTGTAGGAAGTAGCATTGTAATATGCAATCCATTCCAACTCATAAGAAGTTGCATCATATTCACACTGCGAATCTATGCGAGTCACACTATTTTTGGACATGCATTGAAATTAAAAAATGCAACCACACTACAACTTGCAGTCTGCTAGCATTGATTGCGAGTGACCTACGACTCATAGTCTACTAGCACTGTTGTGGTTGCAAGTGAATTGCTACCCATAGTTTAGTAGCACTGTGTTCTTCAAGTCTTTGTTTCAAGTTGTGAGGCAAATGCAAGTTGCAATTTGATGCATTGTTTTCTAGTTTTCAAGTTGAAAGGGGAACACGAGTTGCAATTTGACACATTGTTTTCTAGTTTTCAGGTTGTGAGGGGAATGCAAGTTGCACTTTGATGCACTATTTTCTAGTTTTTAGGTTGCAAGGAGAATGCAAGTCGTAATTTGATGGACTGTTCTCAACTCTTTATCTGGTAAATGAGCATCATAAAAGTTCATATATGTATTTTTGAATTTAGTGCTAACATTGTATGCTCCTAAGCTTTCTTAGATAATTTCCAATGAGCTTTTTGTGTAAAACCATTGCATATGTTACTATAAGTCAATTGCAGCAATAGTATGACTTGAAATCAATACTTTTAATGGACTGAAATATTAAGATGCATTGTTTAGAATGATGACATCATGTGCCTTTCTTAGGTGGGGAGGGTTGTTATTGTGTTTGGTTGTTGACATTGAAGAAATTATTTTTTGATGTCTCAAAAGTTATCTTATTGTTTAGTATTTTAAAGTTAATAACTCATATATATCAACGATAAGATGGCAATTATTTTAATATTTGATCACTGATAGTGTTTTGATGCAATATCAATATCTCCATATGCATGACACACAAATGTTCAGGTGTGCTATAACATATTAGTAGTTTCATCAAAGTGTGCTAATAATGTTAATTTTAATGCAACATAGCTACAATGGGCTAATTATTTGTAAAAAATTTCATTCATAGAAGTTCTATACAATCATGAATGTGGTACAAGCTAAAGGAAATAGCAATAGGGATCTTCCATGTGAATAATTGTATTTTTTGAATTGTAGTTATTTCTAAAATAAAGTAATACACTTGTTGATCAATTTTTTTTGTGTTAAATTATTCTAAATGTTATTTAATTTCTGAAATTGTAGTTATTGCCTTAGTTTGTGAATGTAATGTTGAAAGTATTTTGGAGTTGCCAAAAATTACTATTCTTTCTAAGAAATTAAAGAAAATTGGAATTTATAATTGGATGATAACCGAAGGCTATTATGATAAAAATGTTGTTTTCAATTTTTATAAATGGTTGACTGATGATGTCTTAGTTGGGGTAAATACTTTGCAAGTCATTGTACAAGGTCAGAATTTCACCTACAATGCAAATGATATTACAGATTTCATACAAGTTCCATGTAGTAATGAGCCAACTATCAATGGATGGAGGTGGAAGAAAAGTGAAAATTACTTAATTTAGTATGCCCAAAAATTTGATAAGAAAGATAACAATCCAAATTTCTATCTAGAGTTACTATTGCTCTCTAAATTTATGTAGTATGCTTTATTTCTAGTAAAAGAAATCAAAGGTAAGATTTCTAATAATGAAAATGTACTTATGTGCTCATTGAATAACAATGAAGGTCTTCCTTTTGATATCCCAGTGATCATACTGTCTGAGAAGGTGTGGAAGGGTATGACAACATCATGATGTTACATAGTCTCTTGGATTTCTAATTATTATGAGTAAATTATTACAAAATCATAACATTCAGGTTATCCCTACACAACTTCAAGATATAGTGAAGTTGGATGCTGAAAGCATTTTCAAGAATGCATTGTTGTCTAAGAGGCCTAAAAGCTCATTTGATGTGAAAAAAAAAATGATAACCGTTCTATGCAAGATGTGTGCTATCATGAAAAATGTTCTTTGAAAGTAATTGAAGATAAGTCACATAATGTGATTGAGACATTATGTTAATATTCCAAAAGTAATGCAACACTTTGGAATATTGTGGAGGAGCTGATATCTAACAAGTCTTGGCTACTAGAATAAAACAATGCACTAAAGTATAAAATAGAGAACTTTGTGGTTAATGAAAATAGTTTCATGGATAAAATTATTTTTTAGAATTATAAAATGGATGATGAAATTGTAGTCTCAAATACTAAAATAGGTGTGCTAAGGAATGCCTTAGTGTCCAAAAACATTCACCCTAATAGAAGCAACATCACAGAAGACCTTAGTAATGGTATGATGTACATTTTTATATGTATGAAAATATTTATTATTTTTGGATTTTCTCTTTTAATGTCCTTAATGTAAATGTGTGTAATAGATTTGAATGATATGGGAACACCCAAAGTAGCCAAGAGATTATTTGTTTTTTTTTGAACACAATAAAGAACAAATAATCCATGGGATGAAGAATTTTTAGAAACCAATAGGTAACTAAATTTGGTATCAGTGTTGCATATGTTATGTTTAGGAATTTAAATTTTTGATTTTTTGCTCATCCTATTGTTTTATTATATGTATGAAACTATCATTGTAAAATGCAATATGACTTTTCCATTTTGCAATTGATGCCAATGTTGATTTGAAAACACCAATTAATGATTATGTAATAATTGATAAAGTGATGCTGTTGCTTGTTTCTAGTATGCTTGATAATAAAGAGCTTGTAAGAACATCATTTTCCCCATATGTTACCATAGGATTCTCTTGTAGGAGTTTATATTAAAATGGGTAGAAAAAATGGTTGGATGATGACATCAAATATATCTACATCATGCACTTGAAAAAACTTCAAAATTCACTCTATGGCTATCATGAATTTGAAAATATAAAATATTTTATTTTCAATAGTATATTTCAATGTTATATGAAGTCCATTGAAAGAAAGATGTAGGTGTCTTAGAAGAACCAGTCAAGACATAGATTAAAGAAAGACAACAAAAGAGATATTCTAAATGTTGAAAGTGGTACATTGGTTGAAGAAGAAGTTGATGATTTTGTTGTAGAAATAGATTTTGTTAATTGGTTGAAGAAGAAGTTGATGATTTTGTTGTAGAAATAGATTTTGTTAATTGGTTGAAGAAGAAGTTGATGATTTTGTTGTAGAAATAGATTTTGTTAAAGACCTAAAAGATAAAACATGTTGGGATGAGTTTTTGTAATCCGGACATACATTCTTTTATCTTCCTTTGAACATTGGTGGGCATGAGGTTCTTTTTTTTATTGAAATATAAAATTTTGGTGTATGATTCAATTCCTTCTTCACAACATATTGCAGTAGTTAGAAGATTGAGGTTGAATTTTATTGACTATTTATTTGATGATGAGTTTGTTTGCTTTGAAGGTATCATGACACTCAAGGGAAAGAGGAAAAAAGTAGCTACAAAACGGAATGTAATTACAATTGAAGGTCTTACAAAATAAGAAAATAGATATAACTATGGAATATATACATTAATTTATATGCATCATTTGGTACTTAGTGAAGAGTTGAATTTCATTGCCAATTTTATTTCAATGTATCAAAAATCCATGTTACGAGAAATCCTAAGTTCTCCATGAGTTCATCCAATTTGGAGAAACATGTGTTTATGACATATGTTGAATGAGAACTACATTGAACATGGTCTAGTTGAATAATGTGATGTAACTAAATTTGATTATAGTCATTGTCCATGATGCATTCCATTTTTTTGATGGTATTGTGTTGTAAATTCATCTCTTCTATGGTTTTGTAAATGAATCTATGATGCGTTTTGCTTTTAATGAATATCTTTTTAAATTTGGTAAAAGTATCTATAATATATTGTCTATAATGTTTTCTATTTGTGTGGCCTATTTGATATTCTATATATATTCAATTATTAATTGTTATAGCATTTTTAGTCTCTCATAACTCATCCTCAATTGTGGCTCATATGTTAAGATAAGTCTCATACTCACATATGACTCTTCTAAATATTTTTTTGCTTTTCCAATCAAGTTTCAAACTTTAAATTGATTTTGTAAATTTATGTACTAATGCGCTAACCTGTGAGTCATAGTAAATTTTCACATCTATAGTGTGAATACATGCAACATGTAGTTGGTTGCATCTCAGGGATGTGAAACCGTGTAAGTCACATGTCACCATAGTTGTAAAATAGAATGCGACATGCATGTTCTCTCAACCTACATTGGAGAACTGTGATGGCATGCATATTGTAGTAAATCACACTATTTGTAGAGTGTGACGATAAGCATCTCATAGTTCTCTTGCATTTTTTTCTACATGTCCCTATTTCACATTGTGAGAGGAATGAGAGTCATAATTTAACACATTGTTTTCTAGTTTTCAGGTTGTAAGGGGAATGCAAGTCATAATTTGATGCACTATTTTCAACTCTATGGCTTCCAAGAGGTAGAGGTTCACCTGACAGCAAGGTCTATGCAAACTATGATGCAATGCAAGTAGCACCCTGATGCAGTCCCTTCTAGTAGGCATTTAGACATTCTAGTAGGGAATAATTGCTCTGAGCTTATGGAATCTAGGAGATAAAGGGTCATTTAGTTGCAAGGTATAAGTAAGCTACAAGGTAATGTAGCTAGCACCCTCCTATAGTTCCAATTTGAGGGTACTTAAACCTTTTGATAGAGAGAAATTGTTTGGAATTTGAAGCCACTAGAAGGTAGAGGATCATCTTGAAGGTTGAAAATCATCTGAAAGGCATTAATACCTTTCAGTAAGGAATAGTTACTTCGAGCTTATGGCATCTGAAAGGAAAAGGGTCATTCGACTGTAATGTCTAGGTAAATTGCAAGGTAATATGGCTAGCACCCTTCCACACTCCCAACTGGAAGGCACTCAAACATTCTAGTAGGAAGAAATTTCTTGGAGTTTAAGGCCTTCAAAGGGCAAAGGATCATACAAGTGGCTGAAAATCACTTAAAAAGCATCTAGACCTTTTGGTAGGGAATAACTACTTCAAGCTTGTGGCATCTAGAAGGTAGAGGATCATTTAGTAATAACATCTAGGTAAGCTATGAGGTAGTGCAACTAGCACCCTCTTGTAGTCCCAACTAGAAGGTACTCACACCTTCTAGAAGGGAGCAATTGCTTAGAGTTTGAGGTGTCTGAAAGGCACAGGGCCATCCAGAAGCCAGAGGATCAACTGGAAGGCATTTAGTCCTTTCGATAGGGAATAATTGCTTTGAGCTTATTGCATTCAAAAGGTAGAGGATCATCCAACTACAAGGTCCAAGAAAGCTGTGAGGCAATGCAATTAGCACCCCCCATAGTCCCAACCAAAAGGCACTCAAACCTTCTAGGAGGGAGCAATTGCTTGGAGTTTGAGGCTACCAAAAGACAAAGGGTCATTCAAAAGGCTAAAGATCATCTAGAAGGCATTTAGAAATTTTGGTAGGGAATACTTACTTCAAGATTATGGTATTCGAAAGGTAGAGGGTCATTTGGTAGGAAGGTCTAGGTAAACTACGAGGTAATGTAACTAGCACCCTTCTACAATCCTAATAGGAAGGCACTCAAACCTTCCAAGAGGAAGCAATTGCTTGGAGTTTGAGGCCACCAAGAGGCAAAGGATCATCCAGAAGGCTTAAGATCAACTAAAAGGAATTTATACTTTCTAGTAGGGAATAATTACTTAGAGCTTGTGGCATCTAGAAGGTAGATGGTCATTCAATAGTAAGTTTCAAGTAAGATGTGAAGCATTATGACTAGCACCCCCTTGTAGTCCCAATTGGAAGTCATTCAAGCCTTATGGAAGGGAAAAATTGCTTGGACTTTGAGGCTTCTAGAAGGAGAGGGTCATCTAAAAGGTTGAAGATCATTTACAATTAGAAAATACAAACTTCAATTTCAACAATTCCACACGTTTTTCTGTTTCTAAAATGCTATCATTGTCTATAGGCAACATCTTTGCAAATTTTATCAATTTATTTTTATGTTTATGAATTTTTGTTTTTCATTGTACATCGAATTTATCTTTGTCCACCTCCATATATTGATTTGTATTCTCCACCTTGTTCACCTTATTAGTGATAGATCTTTGGCTAGTTGATCCTAATGTCTTCGATGTCATTCCAAGATCTGAAGCATCTTCCTAGCTAGGGAACTGATGTGGCTAGAATGAATATAGTTCCACAAGAACACATGAATTGTAAAACTCATCTTGGAAGAAGAACTTGAATGTATTGGTAAGATCCTTCACCTTAATAAGAGCTTTCATTGAGTACTTGTAAAAATGGCCAAGGCAAAACCATTTACACTCATAAGATATACTAAAAGAAAATACCTTTGAAACCTTGTACCAAGTGTTTGACCTCAAACTATTTTAACTTTGCAAAACATATTAATCTTCCTTTTCCATGACTTGGACATAGTCAACATTAGATATTTGTAAAGTCTTTTCCCATGACTTCTTACTAAAATCTCTATCTTTCTTATTTATGAAATATCCTATAGCTTTAATTCTTGAATTATGCCAATAATATAGTTATACCTTTGTTAAGCTCCATATAAGCCAACTGATCTTTTGGTATTTCATGTTTCTTATACCTCTTAAAAATTTACCCTTTAAAAATCCATGGTATGACTCAAAAACATTATTTATGTGTTGTGCACGGGGAACATCATGGAATGCTTTAGGCCACATTCCTATAAACAAAAGATTAAAGAAAAAAATAAACAATAAACAAATGGGAAAAGAATATATGATTGTGAATATGAAATTTTATGTAATGATACTAAGAAATAAAAACTCACTAAATTCATCTTGATTCAACCACTTTTATTTTAAGTATTTAATGAATTCTAAGTTCTATTGAAACTTGTCAATAAATTTGTCTATTTCCACAATAACATCTACAATATTTTTGCATTCATTTATAATATGATTAAGATGGTTATCCATTGCTTTTCTCTAATTGGAATATCTAACTTTGGTTTGCAAGTTCTTTCTCCATGCCTTGCAAAATGCCAAATGCATAAAAAAATTTTGCTCCCAAAAATAGATCTAATAAATTCTCAAATTTTAGCAAATGTTAAGATATCTCAAACCAAGGTATCATGATTTCAAATATGTTTTCAAATGCCTTAAAAATTACCTCACTGTATTCATATTTGGCTTTGAGTCATCTAGCATGAAAGCATTTACTGTCCAATTAGGCTCCTTAGCCTTCCCTCTTCAATGAAGCTTTGAAAGCCAACCTCTTATATTAGTTTTAGTGCACTATGATGATATAACCCATGCAACTAGAAGTCCATTATAATATGAATCAAAAGCCATCACTGTAAAAAGATGGAATTGCAAAGAGAACCACTTTTTTATAATTAGTTAATGTATAATTCTACTATGACATCCATAATTTTTAAAATGGAATAATAGCACTTATTATTGGAACTTACACCATGTTTTTTAGTGTTGAAAGTGGAATCCATTGCAAGGATACTACATTGAGATAGAGCTATTATCTTTTTGAGCATCCAAGGTGATTGTAGCTTGATGATCAATGGGACACCTTGTTCTTGGTTCTCTTCTTGGTAGTAAAGGAAAAAAATCACTAGTCGCTTGGTACCATAGCTGGGTATTGATTTTATCATGCTCACTTTTCTTGTAATTAGGGGTTACATTTTTGTAAATGTTGTAGATGTATTTTTAAATAAGAAATATATTTCTATTTCTTGATAGCCCAAACTCTTATCCTCCCTTAAAAAGATCTTTGATATACCTCTCATAGATGAGATATGTTGGTAATCCTTCTTTCCATAAACACACTATCTTTTAACACATCTCACAATAAATAATCCAAAAGAAAAAACATTCAAATTTCTCCCAATCTTGTTGCTGCTACCTATTCACTATCAATTCGTTGTGGACGCTGCTGCAACATTGCCCATAGTCATTTCTAGATGAGGGAAGAAGAGAGAAATGTAACTACTAGCATCACCTTTTGTTTTCATGTCTTTGTGTATAGGAGAGAGAAAATAGAATTGTAAAAGCTATCTACCACCTTGATGTGGCCACCACCACTACTTGACCACCATCGTCTAGTGTGCCATGTGTGTGTGTGTGTCAGAGAAGGAAGGTTGTCGCTATCAACCACTAACTATGGAGGCCATCGTTTGCATGTACAACTATGTGAGTTGGTTGCAATGCCACTGCAATTGGTAGAGAAAGAAAAATAGAAAATTACCATGCATGTTGGTTGCAATGTCAGACACCATCTGCCATTATCAACTGTGCATGGAGAGAGAAGCCATTGTTAGCCACCTTTAGTCAACCATGCATAGAGAGAAACGACACATGCACTTGTAGATCCTGCAGCTTCCACGTCGTTTGCTGCTATCAACTGTTGTTGAGGAGAAGATAAGGACTTCAAGAACCCTTTTCTTGTGTGTTGTCTATCGCTAATGTACATGCATAGTTGTTGTATGCTTCTCTACTGCCAGCCACCAGTACGTCCATCATGTTATTTGTGACCTACTTGCTGATATGCTATCGGTGTCTTTACGTCTAGAGAGAAGGCCCTCCTTAGTATCTACTATCTCCTATGAAAATGGAGAGACTAAGAGATTTTTGCTGCTAGTTTTAGGGTTTACCATCCATCACAGTGTCTGCATCATTATTGATGTGCCACCTATCACCATCTGCATGTCCAGAGAAAAGGCCACCACTTTCGCTTGCTCACTGTCTTCCATTTCCTGCCGCACATGCACTGTCTATGTCTGCATGCATCACATGCATTCTATAGTCTACGTGTGTGGTTTTTCACTTCTAACATTCGTCATTTGACCTGCAATGCATAGTGCATCACCATCTACATGCTTTGAATCTTAGAGAAGAGGCTCTACCCCTTGCTAGTTACAAGCTCTGGCTCCACTACCATCCTAGGATCTGATACCTACAAGGTTCATAGTAGCTTAAGGAAAAAGAAAATATCCTTCATCCACCAACTGTTGTCCACCACCCATTGTAATCACTACCATTCTCCCCTATAACGTCCATCATTCGAGAAACACCCATCATGATTGTCACCTGTGTCTTACTGGTCATGTGCCATCTTATCAATCTGTCGATAATGTTTGTACTGGTTTGATTAGTTCAAATTTATTTCATTTATTCTTTACATATGACTATAGTTATTGTAATATGGATTTGAGGTGACAAAAATTTAGTAGAGGGAAGGTAATAGAAAGGGTGTTTCTTTTTGCTTTTTCCTAGGTTATGTTATTCTAATTTAGTTTTGTTAAAAACTTCATTTATTTTGTATCAAAGCTTGCTTTAGAATATCACTATCAATAATTTTCCTTTTTAAATCTCAAACATTTTTAAGACAAAATCTTGAGTATTAGAGCGTTAAAACCAAAATTTTGTTAAAATTTTAAAGCTTTAAAGTTTGGTAAAAACATGTCATGTTGAGCTTCCAAACTTTGGTGGTTTGAATTAAGGAAGAAAGAAGAAAGTTTCATGAGAATAAGAAGAAAATAAGGTTTTTATTTATAATTAAATATGTTATAATTGATTAATTCTTTTTTTTTTCAAATAACTAGATTGAAACATGCCTCAGAGATGGCATATTTCAAGGCTTCAAGGAGCTCTTAAGACTTCTAAAATTGCAAACTCTTAAAAACATATTATAAATCTCTTAAGGTAAAGCAATGGAGTTTATTTCCAGCTTTTCCATGAGTAGTCATGAGATTTTGAATCAACTCCAAATTAAAGTATAGGTAAACCTATTATACAATTGAAGAGTGGCAAGGTACCGCTACGCCCAACCATATGAATCACGAAGTGATCACATGTGACTCGGTCAAATTCCATGAACTTTATCATTTGCAACACACTAGCCCTTTAGGAAGTGAATCTAACCTTTAAGTTAATAATTTTCCTCCCAATTACACTTGTGACATTCATTGATATGGTTAAGCGTAACTGAGGCATCCAGTTTTTATCATTTTGTATTTTATGTTTTGGGTGCTTGAAATGTAGGTAAAAGGAATTTGATTAACTAATCTAAATTAATTAATTAACTACTATTTAACTAATCCTAACATAAGTATCTATTCCCACTTTCTATACATGTCTTGAACCCATGTATCCACTACTGGATGACCAAATGCTACGCTACTGGGTGTACCAAGTGGTAATGCTATTGGGATTACCAAGTGAATACGTGTTATGCTCAAAGTTGTCATACTTATGTATTTAATCTATCTAGCTTAATAATCTCATTAACTCAATTGCTGAAAAATAATTGTGAAATAATTAAGAATAATTAAAAAATAATTGAAAATATTGAATGCATAAATAAAAGAGCTAATCTATCCAAAGTGCTGCAAGTTTTATCAGAAAGCTCGTCTTTATTGTCGCACACACTGTTATGCTCAAGGACAACAATGCTCAAATAAAGATCCATACAATCAATGACTCTTGCTATGGGCACTTGGGGAAAAAATCCTAACTTTCAAATGGAAAAAATGCAAGAGCTTGATTGCAATTGAAATTTGAACTCTCCATAAATGCAGCTGGTATGCATGTATTTATAGGCGATGGATAGACATCATGTTGATGAGGCATTATTGATGTAGGTTAAGATGTGTTGACGAGTCCTTGTGGACAAGGCCTTGTTGACATGGTCAGCTACATCAACGAGGCCTCGTCAATGTAGCCAACGAATGGTGACTCATCATACCCCCATGACTGAATGAAAACTCGTCCTTGAGTTTTTTTACAAAATTGGAAAGGTATGGGATTATTGATTGAATTTTCTTTCAACAAAACAAACTTAATTGACTTGATAAAAAAATGGAGTGCCCAAGTGTACAAATCAACACATTACAAAAATGGTGGTGTTCAAGATAAAAAATTGGACACATGTTCCTTGATGATGTGAAGCTTGTTGGAGAAGATCAAACTATCCCAGGCGGTGGTGGTTCTTGAGGCTCTGAGGGATCTCCATCAACTTCATGCATTGGCAGTGGTTGAGGCTGTGGTTGTCCTATTGCTACTACAGCTTTAGGTGGGAGGCAGAAAACATCTAGCAGTGCTTTCATTTTCTCCTTCTTACTCTTATGATCATGTACCATCCATGTAGCTTCCCCAATGTGGGTTGGAATGGGCACCTCCCAAGAACACGAGATTGCTGGAAACAACTCCTTAGCATTGAAAAACCAGGAAGTGAACAATTTGTGTTCAATGTCAAACACTTGCACTATGTTCTTTAGCTCCTAGTAGGCATTCATCCATTTGGCTAGGTCCTCGAAGATGGATTGTTGATCTATGAATCACTCTTTGAGGACTTCAAGTTCAATGTTAGTAGTTTCAAGCTTTTGCTTGGTATCCTTGTGGTGTTTGAACTTGGCCTCATATAGCAAATACTAGCTAGCCACCTACTTCTCCAATTCTAACCACGGTCATATGACTGTTAGCATTGCTAGTTTTTTGTAATGAAGATAGGCCAACTCCATATACTTTGTCATTTCTTCAATCTACAACTCCTTTAAGTAGATCTCCACCTTGTTGTAGGCATCAATCCCATCAAGGATGAGCTACCACATTTCTATTCCTTGCTAGAGTTATTGGAGGGCTTCATTTACCTTAGCCTTTGCCATCTAGATTTCTTTTTCATTAATTTTCTTCTACAAGCTAACCTAGTCCCTGTAGTGATTTTTCACCCTCTCAAACTTGAGAGCTTCGTTCTTCCATGTGGAAATTTTGATGGTAGACTTTTGTCACAAGGTGCGTACCTCCTCCATTGATAGATTTTGGTTCTCCATGGTCAATTTTCTTAGTTCAGTGTTGATTCTGAAAAGCTACTCCTACTGTTGATGAATGAATTCCTGCATTTGATCTCTTTGAACATCAACATTTTGTAGGCGTTGATTTTGCATGGTCAGTGCCTCATTTTCTTGGCACATCTGATTCAAGTTCTTTTTAATTGAATGCATCTTAGTTTCTGCCATGGACTATTTGAAGATGGTCATTACTACTTTCTCCTTAGCCTTTTGAAATCGTTCTTGAAGCTATTTGATAGCTTCATCTCTTATTGTTGCCAGGCTGAGGATTGTTTACTCTACAAGTTGGACATGAAGTTCAACAACCTCTATGGCTAAGTGTTGATTTTGCTCTTGGGCTATTTCTAGTTGCCCCTCCAAAATGATGCATTTGCCCCTTGCATTCAGTAGCTTTGACTAGGTTGCAATGATGTTTTTTGGAAGATTAAAGATATCCAAAGTTGGTTGCTTGGTTCACACTAGTCGTTCTAGTAGTTGTTCATGCTAGGCTATGTTCAATTTCCCAGTGACCATGCCTGGGAATGTTTGTACATCTTGGAGTGCAGATACATCTGGTACAGCTACCATCGATGCATTCAATGCTTCAGTTACATAGTGAACTACCACTTCTGCCATAATTTTTTACCCTTGGTGCTACATCACTAAGATAGTTGCCTCTTCACCTTCCTCCAACCTCATCGAGAAAGTGGCAGCATTCCCAGAGATTTCTAGGAATAGATGATGTGTTGCTAATGACACCATCACCTCCTGAGCATTAGGATCCAACCTCGAAGGTAGTTGCATTCTTCAGGAAGAGAAAATGGAACCACCCCTCTCCATCTAACTAACTATTTGAGCCACCTCATTAAGGTGACTCGTTGCTAGCCGATACACAAATGGATCCACCCCACTCGTTCTTGCTTGCTACTCTTGTTCACTCATGAGTTGCTCTAAAATTTGTCATAGAAGCTTAAGGACTACGCATGCCTCCAATGTTGTCTCCTAAGTGGGTTGTGGTGGTGATATTTCCTCTTCTTGGATGGTTGCTAGCATTTTATCCTTCATGATTTCTGTCCATGAGGCCAAGGGAGTATGCCTAAGAGTGTCATTGGAATAGCAAACAATACTTTCCATCTTATCAAGTTTTCTTATAAGGCATGGAAAGGGTAGGGTCCTCCTTCCACGTTCGTTCTTCTTGAAACGCTTCTCAATCTCCAAATAAATTAGTTATGGAAGGGTAACGGAAAATTTCCCACTTAGAGTGGTGCATGCATGAGCGAAGAACGCAGTCACCTCATTTGGCCTCATTATTGGATTGATGTGATAGGTTGCAATCTTGAAATAAATTTTCTCCACTGATGTGAGTGTACCATACTCTTTACAGTCCATCCCATAATATCACTTAGTCCACTCCCTTTTTGCCTTAGGGTTGCCTTTTGTTGATATTTTCACTAGCTATGTTCCAATGTTAGGAAACCCCAGTGCTTGTGCAATGGCCTCCATCGAGTAGGACACTTGAACGTCCTTGATTTTTACAATAGACCCTAGCCTTCAACTACTCTAGAAGAGATAGGCCTCTCTCATGTACCACTCCCCACTAGTCGTGATGATTGGCCACATGGGAGAGGTTTGCAATTGTGTTCTAACATCCTCTGGAGCCTTCTCCAAAAATGGCCCAAAGTTTATTTCTTGAAGAATTGATCTTTAGATCTCTTGGGACTTGATGATGTCTAGGTAGGCTTGATTCAGAGTGACCTCAAGCCTAGGCACAAGTCTAGGTACTTCTCCTCGTTGAGATTGTTCTGTAGGCACTTCTTCTTCTAGAATTTGTCGAACAGATTCCACTTCAGGCTCCTCACGAAGAGGTCTCATTGCATGGGTTACCTCTTGTTGTTCTTGGCCTTGTTCTTCTTGGCCCCTTCTAGCTCTAGGTTGTTTCTCCCATGGTTGTGAGGGTTCTCCTTCTTACAGGTGCTTTTGTTTGGGTGACATCTACAATCACAATAGAACTATGGATTAGCAATCATTATGTAACCTTAAAATAATTAGGATATCTTAACTCTTGAGGGTAGTTACACTTGGCTAAGTTGTGATTATGGCTAATTTAATTAACTTAATTATTATTTCTATTTATGCCTTATCATTGATAAATCATCTTGAAGGTTGTTAGAAGGGTTAACTTGGAAAAAGTTTATGTTTATGTATGATTCAAGTTACTAAACCTAAGGGGAGTTAGAAAAAATTTTCAAAAATTGCATCAAAAACCTTAAGATTTGTGGTCCCCATGATAAAGATCTTACCTCTAGTAAGTGCAAGATTGAAAAGTGGAATTTGGACAAACAATTTGAAAGTTATGGACTCTGGAAGGTTTTGGGCTCTGAAAAATTGTAAAAATTCCCCGTGTGTTATGAGAAAATGATAAAAAATTCCAAAGTGTTCAGTGGTATATATAGTATTTTTATATTGTGTTGATGAGGCCTTGATGATGGGGCCTTGTCGATGGGGTTGGATGCGAAGACAATGCCTCAACGATGCAGTTGTTGACCACCATTGACTTTCATTGACTTTGGTCAAACTTTCAAAATACAAGGAATTTTTTGATGAAATTGGGGTCAAATGAAAGCTTAGAAGACCAAGAACAGTATGAAATCATGAGAAGAGGACCTTGAAGTTTATAATGTTAAAAAAATGAAGAAAATTTGATTTAATGGATGAATGTGATGAAAGATTAAGGAGTGTTGAGCGATTGATACAATGGAAAACATGAAATATAAGATTGTAGCAATGTTAAAGGTAATGAACCTTAACTAATCAAGCCAAAAGCTATGTAAGTGGATCCTCCCCATACCAAGCTCATACCCTTTTTTCCCTTGCATAACCTCAACTAAGGAGTCCATGGATCCCATAGTCGATTTAATGATTTAATGATCATGACAAGTTAAGGACCAACCTAAAAGAATCCACTCAAGAATCCCAATACATTAGACTAATACATAGAACATAACATAGAACCCAGTAGAGAGGTGAGTTATGGCAGCATGGATGGATGATAGAGAAGGTGGAATGGAGTTCCAAATTAAGGTCATAAAAAGTCCCTTGTGGAATTGTGGTTAAAATGACCTAAGAAGTTCCATCCTTAGTCCAAACCAAAACCATATGCTTTCAATGACTTTGCATCACCACTCTAAGATTGATCCATCCACTTGAGATACAAGAGTGTCCCTACAAGACAACCACCATTCCACAAAGAGGGGAGAGAAGTAGGAAGTGAGAGGGGACCTTCAGGCATAGGCGTATGTCTTTCGAGTCCCATAACCAGTGCTTATAACCCTTTTATTTGTCCAAGGGGTGTGCTTTGAATTTTCATTATTTTTGTTTTTTTTTTATTTTTGAAATGGCAACCACACCATGCAAGGACTTATTCATGTCAAAGGGGTATGCTTTGAATTCCCATCATTTTTGTTTTTGTTTTTTTGAATGATGGGAATTAGACCATGCAATGATGTTATTTGTCTTCCTATCATTGGTGGTATGGAATGGTGAGAAGTCCATGAAAAAACACTCAAGCACTCAAGCAAGAAGATGAGTACAAAGAGTATTAAGTCCCCTTGAATTCACACCCTTTACAAACCTTTGGATCCTTCCTAATTCTGAAACTACCAAGGTCACTAATTGATTAAAAGTTTCTTTAATGAAAAAGGGACCTCAAATTCCCAGAACAAGAAAAACCATAGAGTTCTTTGGCTGGGTGGATGATGTGGACTCACTGCCTATCCCATGAAAAATAAACCATGTCAAAGTCATTAGACATCAGAATTCAAAAATAGAAACCAGACATTGACAATCACACATTAAACACAAACCATTATTAGTAAACAACAACAGTAGCATTGTGTTCTGCGACAATAAAGTAGATTTATTAGAAAAATTGAGAAAATATCACACTTAATCAAAAGAAACACAAGAGAAAAAATAAAGTAAAATATATAAGAACGTATAAAATAATCAAGAAAATTTAAATGTACTAAAAAATGATATAAATTATAAAAACTTAAAAATCAAAAATTTGTAAAAACAAAAATGTGAAAAAAAAGGGTAGAAAAACTAAGAGGCCATGGTAATGGTTAGCATGGATGGCCATCTCCCCCATGATTGAGTTGGAAGGAGGAGATCCAAAAAATAGAATGTAGGTGTCCATCAGGTGAGGCAATATTTACACTAGCCAGTCTTAGTTCCAGGAAAGGTTTAATTTGTTGGATATTGACCAACTGCTTTTTATTTGGGCTGTTAGTTTTGTAATTATCATGGCCCTAGAGGGAAAGGTTTAATCAATTATATAAGGCCCCTCCCATAATGTTTGAAATTTTTCCTTTTGAGGTACATGTGTGGGATTCTAGTAGAGGACCTTCCCTCTTGGTTGAAACCTTACTTTCCTAATTCTAAGGTCATGGTGTTTCTTGCTAAATGCCTTGTTCACCTCATTCAAAGATAAGGCCACTAAGTGATTTTTGTCTAGCATGTTCAAATTGATCAATCTTTCCCTTTGTTCTAAACTTAGGTCAAGGTTTAGATCATAGGCTGTTGAGAGTGTACAGAGCTCAAATTGAATTGGGAGTGTTGGAAGTTTTCCGTATGCTAACTCATAGGGAGAATATCTAATAGGAAGTTTCCAAGTTGATAGATAAGCCCAGAGAGTGTCATTAAGTTTTGTGCTCCAATCCTTCCTATATTTGCTAATGGTTTGCATTAATATTTTTGTAATCTCCCAATTGGTTACCTATGCTTGACCATTGGCTTGGGGTTGGTAAGGTGTTGTTAATTTATCTTCTACCCTCAAACGTTGCATTAATTTTCTAAATGTGGCACCTATGAAATGAGTTCCATTATTAGAAATTAGTGAATGTGGCATCCCAAACCTATTTATAATATGTTGATGTATAAATCTAGTGGTAGTGGATGATGTGCAATCTGTAACGGCTACCACTTTAGCCCATTTTATACAATAGTCAACTGCTACTATAATATACGCTTTCCCATTAGACATGGGTGTGAAGGGACTCATGAAGTCAATGCCCCATATGTCAAAAGGTTCTAGTGGTTGAATCCACTATTGAGGACCTTCCATATGAGTGATCATCCCCCCGTCACATTGACAATGTTCACAAGACTTGACAAACTAGTGGACATCCCTAAAGATTATGGGCCAGTAGTCCCCTACCATCATGATTTTTATAGCCATGCATCTCCCTGCAAAGTGGCCTCTGCAAGGTCCTTCATGAGCATCATGGAGAACGTGTAGTTGATCTTCGTCAAGGATATACCAACGGATTAGGCCATAGACACACACCTTGTAAAGGTGTCCATTAATTTCCATGAAGTATTTAAATTGATGAAGAAATTGTTATTTTTTCCTAAAATCCAAGTCTTGTGGCATATCTTGAGTGAGAAGATATGTGAGGATGCCATTATACCATATTGCTTTTTTAGGCATGTGTTCATTCATTACTCCAGTAAAGATGAGTTTGTCTAGAAATTGATCAAAGAGCATGTCCTCCTCCTCTTTGTTATCCCATCTCAAGTGAGAAAGATGGTCAGCAACCACATTCTTGGTTCCTTTTCAATCTACTATAGTAATATTGAATTCCTACAAGATCACAAGCCATTGTATAACACAAGGGCTTACATTTAGCTTATTCATAAGGAAGCGAATTGCACTGTGCTCCATATGTATAAATATTTTGCAACCTAGCACATAATGTCTAAAATTTTATAGCACATAAAACACTTCCATTAATTCTTTCTCCATGGTGGTGTAATTTAACTATGCTTCCACAATGCTTCAACTAGTAGAGTGGAGATAATATGGATGTTTCTTATTGTTCATCTATGTGAGTATTGCTCCCAAAGCATAGTTAGATGCATCTGTCATGATATGGAATGGTTTGGACCAATCATGTGCTTGTAGGATTGGTGTTTCTACAAGTTTCTCTTTTAATTATTGGAATGCGTTTTCACATTCCTTAGTCCAAATGAACAGTGCATCTTTCTTTGTAAGTTCTACTAATGGTTTAGCAATCCTAGAGAAATTCTCAATAAAGTGTCAGTAGTAACCAGTGTGTCCAAGGAATGATTGAACATATTTGATGGTCTCTAGTCAGTGTGTTATTCCTTGGATAACCCTTATCTTTTTTGGATCTACCTCTATCCCTTTTTGCAAAATTTGGTGCCCTAACATAATGCCTTCTTCTACCATGAGATGGCTCTTTTGCCAATTAAGCCATAGGTTTGCCTCAACACTTCTCTTTGGTACTTGCTCAAGTCAGTCCAAGGCTTGTTCAAATGTAGCTTTATAGGTGGAGAAGTCATCCGTGAAAACTTCAACACCACTACTGATTTGTTGTTGAAAGATACTAAGGACCAAGCCTTGAGTTGCAGGGGCATTGCATAGGCCAAATGACATTTTACAGTATGCAAAAGTCCCCCAAGGACTTGTGAACATTGTCTTGGCTTGGTCTTTTGGTGTGATTTGGATTTGGTTATAGCCAATATAACCATCCAAGAAANGGTGTGATTTGGATTTGGTTATAGCCAATATAACCATCCAAGAAACTGTAGTAATAATGCCTGGATATGGTGTTTAATACTTAATCCACAAATGGTAAAGAAAAGTGATCCTTAAATGTTGCCATGTTTAATAACCTAAAGTCAATGCAAGCCCACCATTTACCATCCTTCTTTGGTATAATTACGAGTGGGCTAACCCACTCACTATCCATGATTGGATAGGTAAACCCTGCTTTGAGGAATTGCTCTATTTCCTCCTTAACAATTTTCTTCAATTTGGGGTTTAGCGGCATTTGCAGCTGCCTTCTAGGCTTCATGGCTGGGTCAGTGTAGATGCGGTGCTAACATATCCTTGGATTGATTCCTGTTACCTCTGGATATGACTAAGAAAATGTTGTTGACCATTTATTCACTACTTTCAACAACTTTTCTTTTTTTTAGAAGTTTGGCATTAATGATGATTGATTTACCATTTTTAAAAATTCATACTCCATTCTAACTAGTAAAGTTTTTAGTTCTAAGGGCTCTTTCTTGAAATGATCAGGGATCTCCAACTCTCTCCGACAGTTATCATCATCTTCATTAGAGAGTTAGGAATGGACTTGTTTAATTTTTGTCCATGCCTTCTACATATGCACAAGTTAAACTCTTATTTAGCTCCATACATATTGTGCTACTATCTAAATTATCTATCAGCCACTAGGTGCCCTCCTACCTTGTGGCTGCTACGTACAAACACTGTTGAATATTAATTTCTTGTGTACACTGGTTGCTTTCCTTCATGTATGTGCTTCTGATTGACCAAATCTTTTGCATGCAATTGCACCCATTGTTACTATACGCGATACATGGAATACACTTCTTCTCAATTTTTCCTTACTTATTCTCCTTAGATATTTTAAGAGATGGGTCCCTTATATCCATTTGCACATTGATCATTCTTGACCAAGCCCTTCCCATGATGATGGAAAAGTCACTTTTTCAATTGTTCACCTTGATTACTAGAAAATAAATAGGATAGGAGCACCCACAAACTATGGTCATAATGTCCTCTACTAATCCCAAAGGGACCGTAATTGATTGATCTACTAATTCTAAATAGATGTTACTCTTCTCAAGAGGTGATAGGTTTCAAGCTTTGTACATATCATGGGAGATGAGGTTAACTTTGGAACCAGAGTCAAGAAGAGTCTTTCATGGCTCTTGTCCAGAAATCTGTAGAAAGATGAGTAGACTTCCTGGATCAAATCTTTTTGTAGGAAGGTTTCTAGCCTTGATCTAGTTCGAAACAACATGAATTAGCATCACAGTGTGGATCCTAGGTGGCACTTGGTTTGAAGTGTGCTCGAAGGTATTTGATGCAGAGAATGAAGGTACTGGAGATACAGGGTGATTAGCTAGAGTAGATTGTGAGGGCTGGAAGAAAGGTTCTTTCCTTGATCAATTATATGGACCACTTGGTTAAAAAACTCGTTGTGAGTGTACAACCCTTATAATATTTTGTTGCTGTGGCTGTGGAGGAATATCACTTTGCATGGATGGAGCAGGAGGTAACTAAGTTGAAGGTGGAGGTGTAGGTGCAGAGGGATGTGGAAGATGATAAGGGTACTAATATGGGTTTTTCCCTCAAGTAGATGGTGAATGTGTTCAGTGGTATTCCAGAGGATAATAGTGATGCATGACTTGCCAAACGTCTAGGGGAGATGTGTTGCTGAACATAGTATCCATATGGATCTGGTTGCCTATAAGGGTACTGTTATCTTGGCGATGGAATTTTCCATGATTGTGGTTGGTACCACTATTGGTACTATTCATAAGGTTGTGGAGGAGTTCCACTTGGGTAGTAATCTTATTGTTGTTGGTGGAACTATCTTGAACTGCCTTGAGGCTAAGATAATCATCTTGGAGCTTACCTACATGCTAGGTGGGGGGTTAATGCATACACTCTAGATTCTTGTAAGTGTGACATCATAGGGCAACATCCCTTTGGATGTTCATATTGATAGATGTCATTTTCAATTTCATCATTGAAGTCAAACTCCACAACTTCCTCTACTACAGTAGCTTTGCCCTTACCTCTTTGGTAGGCATGTTCAGCTTCTTGTCATCATCAACTATTATGATCACTATTTTGCTCTTTGGATTCTTTAGCAATCTTCAAAGTTGTTTAAAAATTTTCATCTAAAGAGTCTCATAACTTGTCAACCTTGGATGAAATGTTAGAAACAAATTTTTGTATAGGCAAGGTCTTTTTGTTCACCACCTCATCAAGTCATGACTCCTCATCACAAAATCAAACCTCTTATTTTTTGATAGATGGATCCCTATTGTACTCTTCAATGCTCTCCCTTTTTTGTAGCTTGCCTTCTTCTTTTGCTACCTGCTCAATTAGCCTTTGCATTTGATGAGCTCTCATTTTAGACAACCTCGCTTGGGCACACATCCCAAAGGTTATTCTTGTTTTTTCCTTAAGCACATCTATGATGTGGTGAAGTTATTCCTTCTGAGAGTAACCATGGCTAGGGCATTTATGTAAGAGTGAATAGTATCAGCCCATGATGGCATCCAAGGGTTCATGTGCTCCTTGTTTCCAGCCTTGGATTTGCCTTCTCAGATTAGACACTCTAGAGTATGTTTGATATTTTTCATTGAATAGTTCTAACATGGTACTCCATCTTCAAATAGATTTTGGTTTTAAGGATTGGTACCAACTTTCAACTTCCTTACTGAGTGTCCTTGGAAAAAGCTTGAGTTTCTACCACTTGTTCTCAATGTTTCATAAGGCACAAGCATTTTGAAAAGCTTGCAGATATGTCTACAAATTAGAATTGTATCCCCCCTCAAATATTGGGATATTGTTCATATCTAGGTGCTTGATTCGACTATCCTTTATATGCCTAGTTGGAATTCTTATTACCTTTGTAATGTTAAGCATACTTCAAGTTTCCAGTAAAGGCTCTTCATCATCATTGCGTTGTTGATGCCAATGATGGTTTTGACCACCCCTTCGATTTTTCTGGCCTTCACTGTCATTATTATTTCATCGATCACCTTCATTATGGTTGCTTCAACAATAGCTTCTATGAGAACTGTCAAATGAAGAGAAATGTTTGGAATCAGATGAAGAGGATGAAGAGGAAGGTAGATTTCCACTAGCACCGCTATGTCCACCACCACTCTTACGCATTTTACAATCTCCATCATTAGATCCCTTGTTATTTCAATGTTCGCCTGAGTCCCTACCTTGGTTATCACTCTTCCTTGAACCTGGTTTTTCAATAGTTGATCGTAGGGTCAAGTTCACACTCTCACCATCATTAGCAAAGGATGGAGAATCTTCATGTTGAGAACTTTCCAAGGGAGGATCCTCATTGCCTTCTTGATCCAGTAGGAATAAGGGGTTAGTGTAATGTTTCCCCTTTGTGGCTTCATGGAGTCTTTCCTGACGTTTATATTTCTTACATTGTGTTTTAGTGGGATGATAGTCACGAGTGTCATATCCATCCACAACATACTCTTCATGAAGATTTGCTATGCCCAATTTCTTAAGGGTTTTAATTAGCATTCCTAGCACAAATCTATCAGGGGGCAAAACGACGTTGCCCTCCATATCATGCCATTGCATCTATTCTTCTTGATGTAGGATGAAAATGAAATTTGGCACAAACCCATCTAGATGAGTGTATACCACCTTGCATTCCTATGGGACCAGTGATTTAGTATTGTCATGCTTACGAGAAGAAGAAGACATTTTGTAAAGCAAAATGAAATTGTTAGTGTGCTTTTATAATTTATGTATGGTGGGAATGATATGATTGTAGGTTTGTACAATGATATTAGTAATATTCACTTAGACCTAAATAGTACACATTCCACAAACAAAGTCCCCGACAATGGTGCTAATGATGAGTGGCGAGGTACCCCTATACCCAACCATACAAATCATGAAGTGTTCACGTGTGACTCAATCAAATTCCATAGACTTTATCATTTCTAATGCACTAGCCCTTTAGGAAGTGAGTTTAACCTTAAAGTCAATTGTTATCCTCCCAATTACACTTGTGATGTTCATTGGTATGGTTAAGTGTAATTGAGGCATTCGATTTTTATCATTTTGTATTTTATATTTTGGGTGTTTGAAATGTAGGTAAAAGGAATTTGATTAACTAATCTAAATTAATTAATTAACTACTATATAACTAATCCTAACATCAGTATCTATTCCCACTTTCCGTACATGTCCTAAACCCACGTATCCACTGTTGGACGACCAAACGCTATGCTACTAGGCGTACTAAGCAATAACGCTGTTGGGATTACCAAGTGAATACATGTTATGCTCGAAGCAGTCATACATATGTATTTAATCTATTTAGTTTAATAATCTCATTAACTCAATTGCTAGAAAATAATTGTGAATAATTGACAATAATTAACAAACAATTGAAAACATTGAATGCATAAATAAAAGAGCTAATCTATCCAAAGTGCTGCAAGGTTTATCAGAAAGCTTATTTTTATTGCCACACACACTGTTGTGCTCAAGTACAACAATGCTTGAATAAAGATCTATACACTTAATGTCTCTTGTTGCGGGCACTTAGGGAAAAAATTCTAACTTTCAAATAGAAAAAATGCAAGAGCTTCATGAAAATTGAAATATGGACTCTCCATAAATGCGGCTGGTAGGTGCATATTTATAGTCGATGGATAGACACTGTATCAACGAGGCATCATCGATGTAGGTGAAGATGCATTGACGGGGCCTCGTGGACAAGGCCTCATTGACACAGTCGGTTGCATCGACAAGGCCTCATCAACACAACCAAGCAATGACAACTCATCAACAACAAAAGGTATTTAAGAAGGTATTAATATTTCTCCATTTTAAATTTGATTTTTTTATTGCTATTGAGGAAAGTAAATTTTTTTAGTTAAAATTTAAAAAATTGATTAGTTCAATTCTACTTAATAATTAAAAAATTTAAAATAAAAAGGAAAAAAAATATTTCTTAAGCTTTTCACTTCAAATAAATATTGAAGATAAATATACCCCCCTAATTAATGAAATAAATATTATATTATAAAATCTTGTAACAAAGGATGAGGGAGTCAAAGACAAAGAGGTGAAGGTTGGAGGTTGTTACTATAGCTATGAGAGAGAAGGTATTCTACAAAGAGGAAGAGGTAATTTTAGAAGTAATATTAAATCTCAAACATATATAAAAAAAGAGGTTATGAATCTAAATTAAAGAACAAGTTTACATAACATAGTTGAGAATCAATAACTTAATGAATGTTGCTGTTGAATTCCTATGAATTAGATCTGTGCATTTTGACTACTTTGCAACTATAATGGCCTACATGTGTGTTGATCATGGCCCCATGCCTAGCATGAGCGATGTTGACATCAACACTTAGCCCTCAAACTAAAAATTGCATGCAAGTGTAAGGAGCAACAAAAATCATGAAATTTTAAAAGGGAATGCAATAGATAGTAAATAAAAAACATCACAAGATAGGAAAATTGAACTTAAAAGTAGACTATAGTGATCTAAACATGATTAAAATAACCAAATAATCAAAAGCAAACCAGATGCAAGCCACCCAAACCACACTATCTTATTTAATCAAAATCTAAATATATAATTTTATTATTTTAACTACATAGATCTATAGATATATATATAATTATATGATTAAGATCCCATTCTCAATATTCTCACAACGTAAAAGTAAAAAGTATGTAGACTATTCTGAATATGAGACTTTTACAAAGCTTAATGAGGAGGACAGGCTCAAGTTAGATCATAGTAAGTCACAACTTTTGGATTTTTCCTTTTTCCTTTTTAAATTTGGGAAATAGATTTATAAGGGGGGAATAGAGGTTATGGTAAGGACTGTTGCCATTCCCCATCACACTCAAGAACTTATTACACTGCCAATGAACACAGTCATTCTTTTTTTTCATTTTTTTTAGGAAACTTTGCTCATGGTGCACTTCATTCTTAAGGTAGGAATTCCAACATGAGTTTGGCTGATTAGCTACACTACAAAAGAACATGGTCCTTTCAAAACTTTACCCATGGTGTAATTCATCCCTCATGTATGTGCCTTTAATTATAATTTGATGGCATCATAGCAAGTCTCTTGGGTGGCTAAGGATTCTTAAGTGGAGATGAACACACTTCACCCTATTGTTCACAAGATAGCCATGGATCATCACACTTGAGGGCTGGGGCTTATGAGAGGAAAAAATGAAAATTTCCAAGGTCACCTAGTGATTATGACTAACCATTCTCCAACATCACATATCCTACACTAACATGATCATGATGATAACATGATAAGTTTGAATAAATCCCATGCTTCATAATCCAACATCACAAATAAACTAAAACCTTGGAATCAAATAACATTATTGAAGTATATAATATAAAGTAGACTTTATATAACATTAGTGAAATATAACATTATAGTAATAGTATATATTATATTATACTTACATTATTTTCAAATGGTGTTAAGATCACCTTGTCTAGTAACTCAAATGACCATAATTATTATTAAAATCATATGAAGAACACAAATCAAACCAAACCAAGATGCTAAGAAAGAAATGATGAAAATGCAAAGAAAATATGTCAATGAAACTATATACAAATGAAATGCATAGTGAAGAGGAAGAAAACATGCAACTAAGAATCTACTAGGTGTCCACGTGGGGCACCTGAGTAGAAATGCTTCAAATGAAATGCATTAAAATTCCTATGCAAGCTATGTCCTTGCAAATCAGCAATTTTATACACATTGGGGTTAATGACATCTACAATTTGGAATGGACCTAACCACATAGGGGAAAACTTAGTTTGATGGCCAGTTTTACCAAACGCTCTATCTCTCTTAAGGACCAAGTTGCCCAGTTAAAAAATTTTACATGCATATTTTTTATCGAACCATCTCTTCACAATTTGTTGATGACTACACATATTTTCAATCGCTTTGACCCTTTTAAGCTCTAGATTCCAAATGTCGTACGTTCGTGATATTTGATGCTCATCAGTTGGTAAGTAGTCTAAGAAGAATTAATATGCAGAAATTTGTAAATTTATTAGCAATGTGGGTTCTTGTCCATACACTAAATTGTATGGTGTAGTCTTGATCAATTATTTATACTAAACCCTATTGGCCCAAACTATCCATTTTAGTTCATGCCATGTTCATGGGTTTTGGGCTATCATTTTCTTAACTCCATCTAATATAATTTTGTTGGAGGATTCAGCCAAACCATTACCTTGTGGATAATATTCAGTCACAACCTTAATAATGATGTTATGGTCTCTAGCCAAATTTGTAAATTCTATGGAAATGAGGGTGGGCCCATTATCGACTACTAAAGCATAAGGATAGCCATACCTCGAGATTATATTATTTTCTAAGAAATGAATAACCTCACAAGATGATGCAGTTTTAGTTGTTTTCTCTTCTAACCAACATGTGCAATAATTAGTTGTCATCAAAATAAATTTATGTAGACAAAGGATTGATCACTTTGATAAAATCTAAGGCTCATTGGGCAAATGGTCTTGTTTCTATTATAAGCTGTAAAGAGGCCAAACTCTTGGAATCTTTAGCTTTAAATATTTGACATTGGACACAAGTCCTAACTAAGTTGTGACCATCATTAATCATAGTAGGTCAATAATAACTAGCCCTCACAATTTTATGAACTAACGAGTGGTACCCTATATGTCCTTCCTTGTGAACTTGTTTTAGAGCATTGATAGCTTGTTCTTGGTTCAAACACTTAAGGTATATCCCTTGAAAATTCTTTCTGAATAATTCACCACTTATTAGAGCAAATCTAAAACATTTTGATATTAAGAGCTTTCTCTTATATCTAGGTAAGTCTAAGGGACAATGATGGAAGGTTAAATAAAATTTGATATCACCATACAATGGATCATACAATTAATTAGGAGCAAATGGGATATCTTTTCCCTCATCGATGGATAATACATGAAGAGGAATTGGTTCTTTATCTTTGGGTGCATCACAATTTTCCAAAGTTGAAGCTTTAGCTATTAACTTTGCAAGACTAATCCCTCTAACTAACTTTGCTACATTCCATTGAATATCATATTCTTGGAGCTTCATAACCCACTCAGTGCATTTTTCACTAGGGTCTTGTAATTTAGCTAAAGCAATGGTCGTTGGATCAAGGACAATGACAAAGACTTTTGAGTTTAACATGTAGTAGTGGCATATATTCAAGGCTATTATGACAACATACAATTGCTTTTCTATGGGTGAGTATTTTAATTATGCATCCTTTAAAGGTGTAGACATGAAAGCTATGGGTCTCTCACCTTGATCATTTATGTCTTGGGTTAAGATAGCAACAACAATAACGTTGCTAGAAAAGGAATATAAGTAGAAATCATTCTCATACCAAGGAGAAGCTAGGATAGGGGCATCTATAATGGCTTCCTTAACAGCAAGGAAAGGATTATTTCTATCATCAATCCAATGCATATTATTATCTTTCTTAATCATATCATTCAATGGTTTAACTAATTTAGCATAGATAGGAATAAATCGTCTAACAAAGTTAATCTTTTCAAAGAAAGCCCTTAGATTAGTCTTGGATAAAGGGTAAGGTACTTATAGAATTGCATTTACCCTCTTAGGATTAATCACAATCCCCTCTTTGGTCACTATATGACCCTTAAATTTACCACTTTGAACTTCAAAGATGGATTTCTTTGCATTCAAGGTGATGTTGAATCATTTACATCTCATGAAAACATTTCTAAGGTCTTTAAGGTGCGTACCTTGATCTTTGGAGAAAATAGTTAGGTCATCTAGGTAGATGATAATGCACTTTCTAATTAGCCCCTTAAAATTTTTTTCCATAGCCCTTTCAAAGGTAGAGCCAGCATTTATGAGGCCAAAGGGCATTTTAGNCAAAGGTAGAGCCAGCATTTATGAGGCCAAAGGGCATTTTAGCGAATTGAAAAGTTTTCCATTTTGTTGTAAAAGATGTCTTATATTGGTCTTTCTTATTTACTAAAATTTGGTAATATCCTGAATACCCATCTAAAAAGGAATACATTTGTGCATTGTTCACAATTTGCAGTAGCCCCTCCATAAGACGGAGTGGATAATTATCCTTGATGCAAGTAGTATTAAGGTTACAAAAATTAAGACATAACCTTAATTCCCCAATTTTTTTCCTAACAGGCACTAAGTTTGAGATCCAACAGGAGTCTCTTACTGGGTAAATTATTTTGGATTCTAGAAGTTTGTCAATTTCTGCTTTCATGAGGATCTCAATCTTTGGATTCACAGGTCTGAGCTTTTGCCTAAATGATTTTGTTTTTGGCCTAAGGGGAATGATATGTGTCATTATTAATGGATTAAAAGTTCTAAGGTCTTTGTAAGTCCAAGCTAGAACATCATTAAATTCATGTAGTAAGTCAACGAGCCTTTGTCTTTCATTTGCATGTAAACAAGCTCCTATTTTGATAGGGTATTATTTCCCTCTCTCTTGAATTTGAATTTTTTCAATTTGAGCTAACATTTGCTAATTAGTATTTTTGGATGAGTCTATGGTCTTGGTGTGTAGGTCATCAAATAAGGCTTTCCAAACTATGATTTTAGAAGATATCTTGTTCAAGAACACAACATCCTTAGATATATCTCCTTGATCACTAAATTCTCCTCCAAAAAATAGAAATTTACAAACATGGTCATCATTGTCAAACACTTGAAAAGAAAAGATATTATCAGGGATAGAATAGGACTTCCCCTTTTTTATAATAATTTCTGAATCCCTAGCATTGTGTTTGAGTGTGACATCCAAAGTGGTGGCCATTTAGCCTAGTAAATTGGGAATGTAATTTTCTTCCCTAGGTACATGTTCAATGGTTATGTGTTTAGATTTTTTAAAAAGCTCAAAAATGTAAGTTTTGTATGCTTTCATGGTGACATCTTTATTGTCAAAGATACCATTGGCTTGGTTTACAATTAGTTGGAAGTCACTATAGATTTTAAGTTTGGAAAAATCATAGTATTTAGCTATATTAATCCCATGTATTAGTGCTTCATACTCGACCATGTTGTTAGTCATAGGTTGAGTGAAATTGATACCTTTAAGAATAGGAGCTTTGCTAGAAGGTATAAGCATTATTCTTGCTCCACATCCTTTATTGGAAGAAGCATCATCCACTCTTAGTATCCAAGTATTCAAGTTAGTGAAATCTAAAAAATTATCCCTTTGATTGAGGTAACAATGATTGTCATTGAATTTTGGTCCATCTTCCAATGTTTCATTAGTTAGAATCTCACTTAAGTCCTTATCATTTCCTAATGGTGGTGGGTCACTGAAAAGAAAAGTTCTTCCATCGTGTTGGTGGTATGACAAAGTATCTTCATACACCTTCTCATACTCCCTAAAAGCTTCATAATATTGAGTAGAATATGTGTACACAAAAGGGTTTATGCTTGAAGCCTCATCTATATCATCATTCAACAAATATTCACCAAGACCTAACTCAACCACTCTGACAAAATGATTGTTGTTTTAATTTCTTGGAGATCTATTCTAGTGATCGAAAGTCATTACCACTTTCTTATAAAAGGGTTCCCTAGGTATAATCATATACTCAAAATTTCCTTTGATAGGGATCAACAATTCTAAGAAATCAGACCTAAAGAAGCCCCCAAACCTGGCTCCAAATGTCCTAGATAAGAGCACACCATAAGTGGGTGACATGTCAACTACTAGGATATCCATATAACATGTAAATGTAAGGTATTATTTAAGTTGTACATTTACACCTTTTAATGACCCTACTGTAGGTACATTAGATCCATCGAGTTGAATCACACTTTTAGTTTGTGATATCATTTGTTCTCCTAAAGCTTACATACATCAAGAGGCATGATACTAATAGTTGCATTGAAATCCATTAAATAGTTGTGGACATTATTTTCTAAAATAATCAAAGTGGTTATGAAAGGGGGGTGGTCCTTCTTGCTTGACATGGAATTGTTCATGTTTTGTATTGATAGTATGTTGGGACTTTCCACGAAGTCAACTTGCCTTTTAGGGATTAGGGATTTTTCTCTTTGGGTTTTAGGGGTATGAACTATATCTCAAATCACCTCTTTCATTTTGTTAAAGTGTAGGAGGTCATACATCGAAATGTTGGCTTTAACTCTTTTTAGATCCTCAACCAGATCATAATTCCTATGTTCATCTTTAGCTTCTTGTTGGGGTGGGGCTCTTCTAAGTATAGAAGGGAAATTTGGTTGTTGTGAGGCACTTACTTGGGATGGCTTGGATTTGTTTTTTGCATTGTTTTGACTAGGAACTATTCTATTTGGGGGTGTGTAGGAATTATTCCTAGTTTGTTGCTATGTGGTGTTCACAATGTCACTAAGTCTACGATAGCAAGTGTTGTGTGGGTTAGGGTCGCCTACCATGACTTATTCTAATGAGGAAACCTCTTCATTTTCTATTTCATGAGGTACATTAAGGATCATAATAAGGGTTTTCCCATTTTTTTTCCCTTGGGTATTGTCATCATATAACACCAAGAATTTAGGACAAGTCTTCTTAGAATGTCGCCTCGTGTTATGGAGATGACAATAATCATCGTTGATTGATGTACTTGACTTTTCTTGTTGTATAAGGACTTTATTATTATTTCTCTTTAGCTTGACCACTTCATTGGAAATTTTTTACAATGAAGTTAGTATCTGGATCATCTATTTTTGGGGTTTGAGTTGGGGTTTCAATAGAATTCGACTTTCCATTTGGGTTTATGATGGATTGGATTAAGGCTTTTGATTGGTCATCATTCAAACAAGTGTTGGATCGTAGGAATGGCGAGGGCATGGGGCCTTGAGAGTAATTGCTTGAAGGTTGAGCTAGTTGAAAGGGGGAAAGAGTCTGAGGCATAGCATTACCAATAATCATCATCCCAAATTAGGTTTGGATGTTGTTCATAAGGGTTATTTGTTCTAACTCCATGGCTTTAGCCATTTCTCCCTATATTTCTATTATGTTGGGATTATTGATGATAGAGTGGTAGAAGTTGAGGATATAATTGGGTTGTGGACACATCTCATTTGGAACATAGGCAAGCTGATGAAGGAATCTAAGGTTGTAATCCTTAACATCATTCCTAGGTAGCTTTCTTAAGTTGGTAAAGTTGCTAGATGCTATGGCAAGTCTTGCAAATTTATCAAACTGAATCAAAAGCTTATTTCTAAATTATTTCCATGAGTTAATGGAGGCATCGGGGAGCATTAAGAGTCATTGGGTTACTTTAGTTCTAAATGTTTTCACAAACACCCTGCATGCCACATCTTTGTATAATGTTGTGGATTCCTAGTAAGGTTTCAAAACCTTGTACGTGTTGGCAAGCATCACTCGTAAGGGTTGTGGGATCAAAGAATAGGTTTATGTTTTGGAGGGATTTTGGGATGTCATGGTAGTTAGTAAAGTTAAAGGGATTGCTCACCAAGGGAGCTGAGGGTTGAGGCTATAAGGGATTTTCGAGAGAGGGTTGGGCAAAACATGAAAAATTATGTAGACCGTAAGCACTAGCCCTACAAATTTGAGGTTGGAGATTTGGTCTTCTTGAAGTTGTACCCTTGTTAGTTTAAACCAAAGAAAGAAACTACCTCTAAACTGATGCAACAGTATGATGGCATATTTTGGATCATTGATAAGATTAACCCTATGACTTACAAGCTTTAGCTGCCTATTAATATGAACTAGGTTCATCCAGTCTTTTTTGTTAGCATATTGAAGTCCTTTCCTGATGGGTTTCCTTATCCTGAAATAAGTCTCTTCATATGAAAATTACCTAGTATTCAATCTATACAAGGCAAGAGTGCAAATCACATTATAAAATTTAAGATCATTTGACATGGTCTTGAGATGAAAGTGAAATTGTTGGTCCATTGGAAGCATCGTCTAAAGTCAGATGATAGTTGGAATCCATTGTTAGCGCTACACATTTGAGTTTTATAAACACCACTTAGGTCACATGATAACATTAATAGGTTGTTTGTTGGCATGTGCTTTATTTTTTTTGATCACTAAGGCATACTCCTCTTGAGTTCTATCCCAACTTTTTCTTGAGGGACTCACAAGGTTTTGGACAATGTGTCAAGGAAAATGTTGTTACATATAGTTCCTAGTTTTGTATTTAATGTTTATTTATACAACCATGAACCTACTTCCTTCATGGTAAAATGCATTATTATAACTTTTTATTTAAATGGTTTTAATTATGGTAGGCTAAGGGTACAATCCTATTTGTGTTATTGAATAACTGTTAGGATTATGGGTTCGGAATGTTTGAAGAAAAAGGTTTCCAAATGTCATCTATCCTACAATGTTGTATGGGGTAAGACCTTAGTACAAAAAATTGGTAAATGATTCAAACAGTGTAAAAAATATTTTTATCAGAAAAATTGAAGGTGAAGGCATAAACACCTTATTCTAGGTTACTTTTAAAATTTGACTTAATCACTTTAAAAGTTGAATCTCTATGTTAATTCACTAGCTATGTTTAAAATTTAGTAAAAATTGAGCAAACCAAATTTTTCAAAGAAGTAGATATAAAAGAATAAGGATAGTATTTCTAAGTGATGTAACTAAAGACATGGAGTATCTCATTAGAGGTTGTGTAAATTAATCATAAGCACATACATATGTTAGTTAAGAAGTAATTTTTGGGAAAGTTATAGTCAAATGTGAAAGGTAAAAAGAAATTTTACATGGAAAATATTAGAGGCAATCAAATAGAATTAGAAGTTTCTTATCCTACAACTAAAATCCTAATAAGATCTCACAACTAAATTAGTAAGCTTCATGTAAGTTCACATCAACCCAAGATAGAAAGTGGGAGATGGATTAACCTTCCTAGAGAAGAGCACACATGCAGGGTATGGGGGTTAGGAGCTCTTAAGGATGAGAAACATATTTTTCATAAGTTTTCTTTAACTAAACATCTTAGAAAAAAGTATACAATTATAAAAAAATGTTTATATGATCTATTTTAGTTATTTCCAATGGTGTTTAGCCACTTCATTGAATCTATTTTTATTTTCTATGAGATGAATGCACTATTTGTCTAATAGAGCTTTTCTAGTTTAGGATGTAATAAAATATTTTGTTTTGAAAAAAATACAAAAAGAAATAAAAAATTTGGGTTGTTAGAGAGAAAAATTAAAAAAGAATAAATTTATTTTTGTAGTAGTAAAGTTTTTGTAGTAAAAGTATATGGATAAAGGGTAACAACATAATGCATTTCACTAAGCATGTAAGAGTAATCTCTTTTCTAGTGGTTGCACAGTGGCTCTAATTGAGTCTTTATGACTCGAGAAATAGATAGCTTACCATCATTTCCAATGACCTAATCGAAGTATATGAAAGGTTCTTAAAAATAAAAAAATTGTTTTCATGGTAGTGAAGTTTTAATGATAATTAAGTAATTATGGTTGAGACAGAGTGCAGACATGGCAGAGAAACGAATCAGAACCTTGCCGAGACGTGAAGGCCAACAATGTCTACGAAGCTTCAAGTTTAGCCTCAGATTTTGCATGTGGATTGGTTTCCTATTTCTGCATTCAGTGTCTTTTCCTTAATCCGCAATTTGAATTGGAGAAAATTACCGAGCGAGGAACAGAGATTGGATCGGATCAGATTAGGGCGCCCTAGCAGATCTCGGGCAGATCTCACTGCCTGTGAGATTAGATCAGATCAAGGCACCTTTGCAGATCTTAGGAAGATCTTGCTGCCTATTCTGTTTTGCGATCATGGAAGAGAAGGCTCTCTGACCTGTTTTAGATTAGCTCCTTCGGTTGCCATGTAGCTAGATGGTGGCTCCACTTCTTCCGAGCCATTCTACGAGCTTCCTGATGATTTGTTTGAATCTATCACCCATGACATTTCTAGTAGGTATGTCTTTGTGCAAATTTTAGGCTACCTGCCCCGCTCTTCTAGCTTTTTGCATCATGTCAACTCTATTTGGAAAGATCGTGGTTTGCTAGCTTCACATGTTCGATATTTATCTAATTCTTTTCTACTTGTTGAGTTTATTAACTCAGAGATGGTTTTTGAAGCTCTTAGCATTAGTGTCTTTCACCATCGCCATGCTTTATTGATTATTCGCAAGTGGACTCCTCTCAACCCAACTTCTCTTGAATTTCAGAAAGTCCCTTGTTTTGTAGAGTTACCAAATCTCCCCTTGATTTTCGAAAGAGTTGAAAGGGATATTGTGTCTCTCCTTGGATTAATCAAACATACTGAATCCTTAGGTACACCTAGTGGCCTTCGCAGGACTCGATATATGATTGAAGTGGACTTAGACTCTCTTAAACGAGAACTTATCTTGCGTGCAGGTGGTATTAACTATATGGAAAAGGTGGTCTATTACAACCTTCCCAACTCTTGTCACTATTGCCACCAAGAGGGTCATATGTTTGTCTCATTCCCCTTTATGTTACGAAAGAAGGCAGCGCAAGCATGATCACAACAATCCTCCCCTACTGATCCTAAGGTTTCCTCTATTAGCAACAAGGCTCCTCCCACACCTAGGTCTCAAAGTAAGGTTACCAAAAAGCCACCTCCTCATGCTTCTTCATTAGCTAAGGGAAAACACCCATATGTTTTTACAGCTTCTAACAACCCTCCTATTAATGATGACGGATTTCAAACAGTTCCCCTCAGTAGGAAATGTCAGGGTATGCCTTTTACCAATGATGTTACACTTCAGTCCAACCAATCCACTCAAACTCTCTTACTCACCCACAATCCCTTTACTGCCATTGATCACAACCAGGAAATGATTTCTTTAGACATTGTTAACTTTGCAACTAGGGTAGGGGCCTCCTCCCCCTTCTCTGGATGTTAGTCTATTCTTGGAATGTTTGGGGGCTCTTCAATCACCTCCAAACATGTGTGGTTGGTGCTTTTATTTGCTCTCAACCTTTGCTTTCTGACTTCCTTCTCCTGCAAGAGGTTAAAATTTCTACTCTGGATGCAATTATTGCAGGCAATAGCATCCTACCTGACTCTATTGTCTTTTCCACAAATCATATTACTGGTCAAGGTGGTGTAGCCCTTATTATCAATAAATCCTGGTCTAACAAAATTCTCTCTCATGGTAGTCACACCTCTTTTGTTTGGGCTACTCTTCAAGGTGCTTTTGGTCCTTTCGGCATTTGTAATATTTATGCTCCCACTACTCCTACCACTAGGGCCAGTGTTTGGCAGTCTCTCCTTCACAATCTTCCTAACATTCCTTGGCTCTTTGGAGGTGATTTTAATATGATCAAACATCCTTATGATAAAGTTGGTGGAGCCTCTTCTCATCTTACCAGCCTCGAGCTTTCTAGTTGGAGTGATGTTAAGGAGCACTTTTGTCTCTCTGATGCTGCCAGCTTTAACATGAATCGTGAAGGTTGGTTTACTTGGTCCAACCTTAGGATTGGTGCTGATCGCATTTGTGAGTGACTTGATCGATTTTATTTCTCTAGTTATTCCTCATGGTTTTGTGATGGTCATGTTAAGGTCCACCTTGATGCTACCCTCTCAGACCACTTTTCAATTTCTCTCACTTTGACCTTTGGTTCTAAATCTCTAGCTACCTTGATGCTACCTTGTCTACAAGCATATTCTCCAAGCTACCCATGTGTATCACTCTTCTTGTTGGGCTCCTAGCATCTCTTCTTATCATCACATTGATCAACTAGTCAAACACTTTCTTTGGAACAACAGCCATACTAAGAAAGGATTTTGTCGGGTTGCTTGGAACGTCTGTACTTCTCATAAAGAGGACGACAGTTTGGGCCTCATTGATTGCTACAAACATGGCATTGTGTTATGTGCCAAATGGATGGCCAAATGCTTATCTAGCTCTGAACCTTGGAAGCTTCTTTTCCTTAAACACATACAGCTTGGGAAGCCCAAGGGTAGTAATTATTGGAATAATACTCATTTCCTTAAGTAGATTCTTTTTCCCACTGGTATTACCATTTCTGGTTCTGTTGTCATCAAACACATTTGGAAGGCATGGTGTTATCTCAGTCAGTTTTGGAACTTTAACACTATCACTATTTCTTCCTCTACACTTGATAAGCTTTCTCCTTGGTGGATTCCCATTCACAATGAACCTTGGGCCATTAAGCGTCCTCGTCTATGTAGCACTTGGGATAAGCTTGGCATCTCCTCCCTCTCCTCTCTTC
>MNCI01007854.1:685599-725914 GCA_015680685.1 Gnetum montanum
CCCCCGATAATTAAGTAATTTTTTAGGTATACTTAATATATTGGATAATACTACATTTTTTATATTTTTTTATAGTTAGGAGTGTTACAACTCAAAACATAACATTTACCCAAATAATAATTTTATAGAAATTTATTTATAACTCAACACTATCTACTAGAATCGAATGCATGACTTACAAACTCCAAATTAAGAGTTTTATCACTTGACTTGAACCTTATGGTTTTATAGTTACTAAGTTGTGGTTTCAATATTTTCTTAGCTCTATATAGTACAAAGGAAAAATTGATAGAAAAATTTAAAAAATTAGTATTCATCTTCATCATTATCTTGATACCTTTCTCCCATTTATACCTTTCTCCCATTTATATAGATTGGGATAAAGTATTTGAAGGTGGCTTTCAATGGATAGTTCTCTACTTTATGTTATAGCCTAAATGTATTTTTCTATTTTAAAATTGATTTATTTTAATATTATAAAAATTAGTTCATTTTATTTATATTGAATAATGTGTGAATTAGTTAGTAGTGGTTGGACAAACTTAATCATATTTAGAGGGGATGTGTTAGAACCCAAAATAAGTGAAACATAGGTACATCCTCAGATTTATAGAAGTTTATGACTTAGTGCTACCTAGTAGAATTGAAAGTATGATCTAGGGTTACTAAGCCAAGATCTATACTACCATGCTAACACCTCATTGTTAATCTTACTTATGAAGAAAAAGGACCTACTAATTTGCATGAGATAAGGCTAGGATGATGATGATGATGGTGGTGGTGGTGCATTAAATATAAAAGGATAGGGACTAGAATTTGTGCTTTTGGAAAAATGGTTAAAATAGGCTAATTAACATCATTTTTCTATGACATAGTATAAGAGTCTTGATTTAGTATGAGTGTCAAATACTCTATGGCATTAATGCCTCTAAAAAGTCTACTTTTTCTTTTGATCTTTTACATAGTTTGGACAAAACCTAAACTGTTTAGGATTCTAATAATGTTCTTTTTATAATATCAATGGTCATTCAATTCTTTATTTTGGTTTAAGATTACCTCTACTATTATTATTCATAATATTAGTATTTAACCAAGATTTAATTATCTCTAGAATGCCAACCATATTGTACAATTATAAAAGTATCAAATTCAAGTGGTGAAATGCTTCCACTTCATAAATTAAGCATTTTTTATGGTATTTGATTCATCAAGGTTTGACTATTGGTATTCAGAACTCTCATTTAGATGTTCATGACTCTAAATTTCTTCTTTATAACATAAAAGAATCATTCACTACTTTTTTACTTATTCCCTTACTCAAATTTCTTGGTCTTGGTACATCTCATATTTACATAGTTTTAATTCAAGGTTGGAAGAAGTTTTATTTGGTGATACACCTCAAATTTAATGGATTTTTCTTCACATTTGAAGTTACTTTCATCTCCTTATTTTTGAATACCATTTCAAAATTTTCATGTAATGTGGTTTATTGTAGAGATTCTTTTGTTAATGTTCTTCCTTTTTTTGTTTAAGGTGACATCATTCAATAGCTTATGCTTCAGCTGCAACCCTAATTCTATCCCATTTTAGTCTTTTTCTTTTTATTTATAAGAAGTATTTAATAGAAATAAAAATCTTGCAGGGTGCTTCTAAAAGAAGGTAAGGTTTGATCCTTTTCCTACATTTAGGATTCGTTGTAAGGTTGAAAAATTGAAAAGGCATTCTTAAAACTATTGTTCCTTTCATTTTATGTTTTGTCAAAGTTTCACCTCTCTTTAGTGCTTCTCTATAGCTATACTTTAATTTTTTTTCTTTATAATACATTTTTTAAGTCCAAAACTTCCTATAAAATTTCTACTTAATTTTTACCAAACTTTCATGTTGGCTATATGTTCTAGGGATTTGATTTTGGTGAGGAATGTTGAGTTATAATGTTCTAATTGTAATAATGAGGTCTTAGCCCAGTGGTAAGACTCTTGATTTAAAAGCATCAAGTCATGGGCTTGATTTTGGTACGCAATGCTAAGTTATAAAGTTCTAATTGGACTATATATCTTTGGGCTGCAACACCTACCCCCTTCCCACATATTACCCAACTTCTTTTTCCAAAATCTAGATTTGGTTTAGTAAGTGATAGGTGGTTCGAGTGGTTAGCTCATTTTCTTGTTAAATAAGAGGTTATCAATTCAAGTTGTACTTGAAGAATTATTATGTTCCTCTATAATTCTTCTAATATGCCTTGTTGGCTATATGTCTTGGGTTTATTTATAGTTATCCTTTCTAGTTCCAACACTTCATATACATACACATCATACAATACACACATACTCCTTTACCTTCTTCTCCTCCCTTCTCTCTCTCCCAATGCACCCAACCGCTCTCCCCCACCCCCCATCAATCTAGTTCTAGTTTAGTTAGTGAGACATTACTTAGTTGATTAGAGCATACAACTTATGGTTTACAAGTTACATGTTTGATTCCAATAGGTATCAAAAGGATTTTACTTAGAGGTTCAATGCTATCTCATTAAGGTGGGGTCTTGGAAGGATGGTACATGAATGAAATTCTAACTTCTTTCCAGCGACTACTCCTAAGCTTAATCTCACGTCTTATAACTTGAGAAATAAGCACCTTGCTATCACTGCAAGTGGGTATGCTATTGCCATATTCTACTTAAGTTCTACAAAATTTTTTTATGGTTATATGTCTTGGGATAAATATAGTCATTTAGTTTTTGTTCTAATACACCCATAAAGTTTAGTTCTAGTTCAAATTAACTTTTATGTTTGAAGAAAAATAAGAAAACAAATGTCAACATTTTACAACTCATAAAATCCATAAGTGACTATTGAACTAAAATATAAATAAACCCAAATTCATAATAGTAACACTTATAAGTTGAGTTCACAAGTCTTTTATGAATGTCCTTACCCATGGCTAGGAATTAAGGAAGATTCATGTACATCAAATCATCAAAGATATGATCTAAAGTCACATTGTATGTTATTAAAAATGAGATACAAATTTATAGAGTAGCCTTGTTAGTGATCCGAGGACTAGTCCCCTCCCAGAACAAGGGCTAGAAGGACAATGAATATCCAGTTGGATTCCATTATATCTTAATAATCACTTATAGAACTACATTATCCTTATTTACCACACCCTGAAAATTGACTTAGTATAATCCATGTTTAAATTATGCTTAACTTGTGCTTGTGGATGTGATGTTATAATGCTTATAACTTAAGTAAACAAATCACCATAGGCATGATAAAACATAACTAAGATGCATGGTAAAATCAGAAATCCACATTGCAGTGCTTAAACAACAATTTACATAACCATATATCAAAGCTCATAATGAATTTCATAATCATAACAAAACCATAATCTTTAAGGAGAGTTGAGAAGATCCATCAATACATAAGGTTAAGTACATCATGTTCATCATAACATAATCTCAAAGAAAAATAAATCTAAAAAATAGAAAGAAACTCCATCAATCATTCTCTATTGCCATCAAGATTTTAACTTCTACCATCTAAATCTACATACAAACATGCTGGAAGGATTAGAAACCTTCTAGTAGAGTCAACCACCTTGATGCACCTAGAATAAGCTGTAGGATGGGATCACATGGTACACAAGAAACCATCTCAAAATCTATGAGATTGGAAGCCAAAAGCATAACCAAAACAATGATATCCATAGAATGTTAAGAAATAGATACACTGAGAATGCCCTAGATATTGACCGCTCATAAGGACTAGTTAGCTCACAAAGATCTCACCTTTCTTCGATGTTCTTAACGATCCTCCTTAAGGACTAGTTGACCAAGCCTCACTTGATCTTGGATGAATTGATGCTAGAAACAATCCCATGTTGTTCACTTGCCCCGATCATTTTGAATCATGAAACTATTCATGTGAATAATTGTTAAACATTCCCCTCGAAATGCTTGCTAATTATCATAGCTTGCATGCAATCATAGGCAACATGGGTTAAGTATGGCAACCAAACCTACCCTCTAGAATGTATATCCATTAACACATAGATCCAGCTACCTAGGGGAAAATCATAGGCAACGTGGGTTAAGTACCAAAGGCCAATTTAGACTTTGTAAAATGCCTATTCATTGATCCTATTGAATGTACCATTGAGAGGTTGAAATATTAGAAAATGCATGAGTTTGAGCACTAGAGGTCAGGTATGATTTAGAGAATGTAAAAACAACGTAAAATAGTGAAAATGGTAGATCACAAGTGGACTGAAACTTGTGGTTATAAGCATAATGATGAGTAGCGAGGTACCCCTACGTCCAACCATATGAATCAAAAGTGTTCATGCACGATCTGGTCAAATTTTGTGGATGGGAATAATTGTGGCATCTAGATTGCTATGCCTTGATCATAATTCACTATCTTCCCACTTGGACTAGTGGTAGCTTTGTCATGTATGGTTTAGTCTAGAGTGAGGCATATGATTTTTATTATTTTATATTCTATTTTTCTATGATTAATAATAGGCTATAAATCAATTTATAATCAATTCAAATAATCTAATTTCTAATTAATAATCAACTACCCTAAAATAAGTATCCAATCCCACTTCTTGTACACATCCTAAACACATATAACACTATTGGGTTACCAAACGTTAATTGGTGCTAGGATTACCAAGAGTTGTACGCATGCTCGAAGCAATTGTACTTATGTTCTTAATTAATTAACATGCATGAAACTTTAAATATTAACTAAGTACATGAAAATTAAATTTCATGGAAGGTAAATCTGATCTAGATCAAAGTGTTGCAATGAATAAGAATCAATCTCGATCTTATTGCAACTCATGAAATATGTTTATGTACATTTCCAGTTGAATAAGACTTTGTACAGCTAACTTAGATCCACTCTATGGGCACTCATTAACTATTCTCTAAGATTACAAAATAAAACTGCAAGAATTTAGCTACTCTATTGACAAAACTATGAAAAACTACTTGTAAACTGTGTGCCCAAGCACTATATTTATAGGGTGGTGTATATCCTGTGACATTGAATATCTGACATTACATCTTGGCTCTAACATCAGATACCTGATATCAAGGCTTTGACATTGGATATTTGACATTAAATCACACAAAATAACATGACTCATCATACCTCCACGATTGAATGAAAACTCATCCTCAAGTGAAGAAGAGGAGGAACAACTTCCTTACAAAACGTTGGGAATGAATGGATTATTTACTGACATACAAACTAACTTAGATGGAATAAACAAACTCTGAGCGCCCAAGTGTATGAAGCTACAATCTTTACAAAATTGGATGTTCATGATAAGAGAAGTGAACACCCAAGATAAAACTGACATTCCTCTTGGTAGTTGAAGAGTAAGAGAAAAGATCTAATGATCATGAAAATGCCTCATCATGTGGTACTATTGCATCATCCTTGGTGAAGATAGTCCTACTTCCAATCCATGCTCCCCACTACAATCACAATAGAATCATGACTTAGTATGCAATTCATAACACATAGTTGCTAAATGCCTTTTCTCTTTGGTGGTTACACTTGGCTATGTTGTGATTGTGGTAGATTGATTTCTTTAGTCATGTTAGCGGGAAGGCTAGAAAATAGGGTAAAATAGATAAGCAATCCATTACATTTGAAAAAGTTCAACATAAGGAAATATTTGAAGAGGGTAAAAGAATTCACAAAATAAAAAGAAAATTTTACTAAAAAATGTTGTGAAGATGTGCATAATTGGATGTCATTGATGGGGTAAACAAAAATATTTCATTGTAAGAGTGTCGAAGGGTAAAGAACTTAACTAACCCAACCAAAAGATATGCAAGTGGGTCCTTCCCAAAGCAAGCACAGGCCTTTTATGCCCTTGCATAACTTCAAACTAAAGAGTCCTTGGGCTCTGTGGATGATTAATGGTTACAGAAGGTTCAGTACAAAAACTTGAAAGAAACTACCTAAGAATTTCGACACATCAAACCAAGACATCAAACAAGAACATAAAACCAGTAATGGGGTGAGACATGGAAAGCATAGGTGGATGAGAGAGAGAGAGTGGAACGGGGTTCCTAATTAAGGTCACATGAAGTCCCTTGTGGATTTTATGGTTAAATGACTTGATAAGATCCATCATTAGTCCAGAACAAAACCAGCCACATTCAGTGACTTCACATCGTCATGTTAAAACCAATCCATCCCCCTAAGATACAAGAGTGCACCCACAGAACAACCACCATTCCTTATTAGAGAAGAAAAGAGAAGTAGGAACTGAGAAAGGGCCTTAGTTAGAGGGGACCTTTAGGCATGGGTAACATGTCCTTCTTGTCCCATCACTAGTACTTGTAGCCCATTTATTTTGTCTAAGTAATGTGCTTTGAATTTCAATCATTTTTTTAAAATGGAAACCACACCATGCAAAGACGTATGTGTTTATTTTGTCTAAGGGATGTGCTCTGAATTCCCATCGTTATTTTTATGAGAACCACATCATGCAAAAACTTATTTAACTTCCGTTTATTGGTTGACATGGAATGGTAAGAAATCCATGAAAACACACATGCACCCAAGCAAACAAAAAGGCACAAAGAATACCAAATTTCCTGAAAGTCATTCCCTGTTCAAACCTTTGAATTTTTTCTAATTTCGAAAACTACCAAAGTCACAAATTTGTTAAAGTTTTGTTAATGAAAAAGGAACTGCACATTTCCAAAACAAGGAAAACCATAGAGTTTGTGGATGGGTGGATGCTGTGGACTCACTACTTGTTTCATGAAAAATAAACCATGTCCTAATCATTCATAACAAAATTCAAAGCCAAAATACAGAAATTGATAGTCAAATAACAAAATAGTACATACCACCATCAAGTAACACATTACCACTGTACCTAACACTTATTAATAAAAAGTTAGAAAATCACACCAAAATAAAATAAAATAAAATGTAAAAGAAAGTGTTAAAATATTCAAGAAATAGTAAATGTACTAATGATGGTGTAAAACAAAAATTAGAAAAGATTAATAACATGAAAATAAGAAGATGTAAAATAAAAAAGATGAAAAACACTTAAGAATCTGTAAGATTAGAATGGGGGGTGACCCCCACGACTAAACATTTGGTTGTGAAAAGGATTAATAAGTGGATAAATAGTATCCATGCATGTATGAAACATTGTTAACGGTTCATGCCCTAGCCACTGGGTGTTTGTTTGTGGTGTGGTGGATGGGTAGAAAAATTGTTGGTCACACACTTGATGGTTAAATGTATGGTGGGTTAGGGTATGAGCTGCATTAGCATTATAGATGGTTGGCCCATGATTGCACCCCTGATCATGATATGGTATGCATGGATTCATTTTTCTCCTTACCCTATTAGATTCATTGTTTGGATTTGGGATTGGAGTACTGATCGATGGTGGCCCTTGTGTATGATTAGAGGACATTGGTTGAGACAAGGAAGGTGGTGCACCAAATTGGCCTTGTATTGGCTTGAATGATATGGTGGGTCCATGCATGGTCTACTCTAGCTTATGGCCTTCCCTCCAGAATGGATGTTTTTGATGTTGCAGTTGAGATCCACTAGTGTCAGCATGTTTATCCACATTTGCAGCACAAGTGGCATTTTTTTGTTGATAGTGTGGTGCAAAACCTTCCTATGTTGCTAGTGGTGGCATATAACAAGGTGGAGTATGAGAATATCGGGGGTAGGATGGATGGTAAGAGGCATGAGGTGGTGATCCTTTAGGGGATGTCATGGGTTGACGGTACTTGGAAGAGTGGAAGTGGCCATTTAAAATAGAGGATGTAAAACTAACTGGAGAAATAAGATGTTCAACATAATATCCATACTATTTTGATGGATGGGAAGGATAGGACTAATTTGGTGGTACCCTCCCCCATGACTGTGGTTGTTTCCACTATGGCTGATGATTGTGTTGATGTTGGTAATAAGTCCCCCTAGGATGGTACGATCAGTTGTGGGACTATTTATAACTACGTTGTGGAAGAGAAAATCTCCCAGGCATGTGCTTTTGCACAAACTTCAAATTTAAGGCACCTACCCAATACTCCTATAGATGCAACAAGACTAGGAAATGGTCCTTCGAATGGTTATATATGAAGATGTCACATCCATTATCTTCCTTTGTGACTGAATCTATAACCTCACTTTCTTTTGTCATTTTTCCCGTTTGTCGAAAAGTAATCCTAGCTATTTCTTGGTTCTGCATTCTTTGTTTAGTGTGATTGCTTGGCTTGTTTTGCATGATTCTCTCCTTGACTGTCTCAATGATAGTTATAACATTTTCACATATCCATTTGGACATCCTAGTAAACTTTGCTTCAAGTTCATCAATAGACTTCTGTATCAGCAAGGTTTGTTATGGAGTCACCTTATTGAGAGTATTTTCGTTCTCCTTACCATAGATTTGGACCTCCTTTTGTTAAAGAGCTAGGTCCCATTGATATTTCTTGACATTCTCCCATTTGCATATTTCTCCTTCTTCTTTTGCCACATGCTTGATTAGCTCTTCGATTTGATGGGCTTGGAGCTCATATAAATGGCCTAGCGCATACATCCCAAGGATCTCCCTTGTTTCACTACAAAGCCCATCTATGATGTGGAAAATTTGCCTTTCCTTAGAAAAACCATGGCCTGCGCATCTATTTAGTAAGGAATAATATCTATCTAAGGCCATGTCCAAGGGTTCATGGTGTTCTTGCTTCCACTCTTGGATCTATCTCCTTAGGTTGGACACTCTTGCATAGGTTTGGTATTTTTCATTGAAAAGATCCAACATTGTTAACCAACATCAGATTGAACTTGGTCTCAACGATCTATACCACACTTCAACTTTATCAATTAGTGTCCTAGGAAAGAGCTTAAGCTTTTGCCATCCACTTTCAATGTTGTATAAAGCACAAGCATCATGGAAGGCTTGTAAATGATGTTGTGGATCTGAATCATAGCCTCCTATAAATTTAGAAATATTATTCATGTCAAGCTTGGGTAGATGACTCTTTTTGTGATGCCTATGAGATATCTTAATGGCCTCTGTTATCTTCATCATATTGTTAGTGGCCAAGAAGGATTCATCGTCATTAGACAAGTTGTGATGAAAATTTCTATTTAGTTAATGAGGGCTTGTGTTCATGTTGATGATCTTAAGTGTGTTTGTGAGTTTGATTTTTACTTTTTTTTCAACCCTTTAGTGGAACTTTATCTCTATACCTATGTTCATCTTCGTTAGAACCAGACATTGAAGGGAAAGAGGAAGATGAGGAACTAGAAGGATTATCATGGCTTCTATGATGTTCTTCAAGGTCCTTTGATTTATTACTTCTTGGTTTTGAGGAGGTATTAGGCCTTGAGAGGCCTTCCCTAGTTTAGGATTTACATCATCTCCTCTAAGTTTAGGATTTACATCATCTCCTCCAAGATTGTCTGTCTTAGGTGAATGTAGTCTTTGAGTGTTGTTAGGGTGGTCATGATCATAAGAAACTCCTGTATAAAGTTGGTCACTCCAATTTTCTTCATCATATATCTTGTTATTCCTCCAATGAATGCATTTTCTATATAGTGCATCATCACTTCCATGTGAGAGAGACATTGTTGTTGGTTTATGGTGTGTGTGTTTTAATATTTCCTAAAAGATATATTGTTAATATCATTACAATGATCATGTATGATATAACTAATCTAGATAACTAGTATCATCCCTAGCAATAGTGCCAATGCTGAGTGGTAAGGTACCCCTACGCCCAACCATACGAATCACAAGCATTCATGCATGATCCAGTTGAATTTGCTATCTTCCCACTTGGACTAGTGGTAGCTTTGTCACGTATGGTTTAGTCCAGAGTGAGGCATATGATTTTTATTATTTTATATTTTATTGTTCTATGATTAACAATAGGTTGAAACTCAATTTATAATCAATTCAACTAATCTAATTGCTAATTAATAATCAACTACCCTAACATAAGTATCTGATCCCACTTCTCGTAGACATCCTAAACACATATAACACTACTGGTTTACCAAATGTTAAGCGTTGCTAGGATTACCAAGAGTAATACGCATGCTTGAAGTGATCATACTTATGTGCTTAATTAATTAACATGCATACAAATGTAAATATTAACTAAGTACATGAAAATTAAGTTGCATGGAAGGTAAATCTAATCTAAGTCAAAGTGCTGCAATGAATAAGAATCAATCTCGATCTTATTGCTGCTCATGGAATATGTCCAAGTACATTGCCAATTGAATAATACTTCATACAACTGACTTAGATCCACTTTGTGGGCACTCACTAACTATTCTCATAGATTATGGAATAAAACTGCAAGAATTTAGCTACTCTATTAACAAAACTATGAAAAACTACTTGCAAACCATGTGCCCAAGCACTATATTTATAGGCTGTTGTATATCCCACAACATCGGATATCCGACATCACATCTTGACTTCAACATCAGATACCCAATGTCGAGGCTCCAACATCAGATGCTTGACATCAAAGCACATACAAGAACATGATTCATCACATAAGATTAACCACAACTTGTAGTTAGGTCATGGTGAAGACCATAATGTTTCCATAACCCATGGAAGCTGCCATTGCTCATTTTTGCCTAACCTCGACCTTACCACAAGATGTGGTGAATTCCATAACTTGGAAATGCACACCTTAGCTTTGGCACCTACAAGATCATAGTCCATGGTTTAATTATGGTTGAGACCACAACCTAACCTTATGCCAGTGCGTTTACCATGAGTTGTGGTAAACATAACTTAATTCATGGTGGTAGAAAATGCCATCAAAGGTATGTCAAAAAGCACATAAAAATATCAAAATTGAGTTCAGAAAGAAACCATAATTACATCATGAATATTATAATAGATTAAATCGCCTAAGGAGCTACATAAATAAGGAATTAAAAGATGATAAGTAATACATTGAAATATTAAAAAGGAAACAAATGCTGGAACTAGTAGCTCTACCTTCAATATTCAGAAGACATGCAACACACAAGGTTAGATTCATTGAAGCATTAGAAAAATATTGAGATCACCAACGAGAAATACTGACCCACAAGAATGGATAAAAAATGCATGTAAAAACATAAACCATAGCTTAATACATAGTCCCTAGGTTTACCAAGCCAATGTAGAAACATTAATTCACAATAGCATATCCCAAACATAAATTCCATAATACTTAGAAAATCTAGGTAAGAGTCCAATAGGTTTTAGAAAAGTCCAAGTCCACTTGAGCAACACATAAAATAAAGCTTAAGTATGTTTTATAAAAAGATAATATTTTTCCAAAATATTCAACTGCCACTTCATAGCATGTGCGATTATTCTAACTTGTTCTTCACAAGAAAACACTAAGAAATCAATAGTTTCCAAATATAAATACAAAAAGATGAATACAATTATATTGTATGAAATGATAATAGATGTTTCTAAAATAAGAATTAAAAAGAAGAATATTTATAAAAAGGAAAGCTTAATAAAAAATTATTAAAGGTTCCAAGAATAATGCAAAAATATAATAATTGAAAGGTCATGAGATCAAATACTCAAGAAGCTTTAACAAAAGACATAAGCCAAGCCATAGGTTAATCAAATAATAATTAAGCATAAACCATGGCATAGTAACATAATATATTATACAATTACTTCTAAACAAATTCACAAAGATATGTAGGCTTTTTGGGAATGTTTTGGCCTCTTTGACTTGGGCACGACCTCTTCTTTATGAAGTAGGGATATAGGGCCAAATGCATGTAGTATACATATGCATCTTAGCTCTCCTAAAGAATGATGTTTGATATGTGTATGTTAGTGCTCTTTATGGTTGTACATGTATGTGTTGCATTGCTTCAATTACTTATATAATTATCAAGGCATCCTCATAACGCTTCTAACCCATGGACTAATGGGTGACATGTTGATGAGCGGCGAGGTACCCCTATGCCCAACCATGCGAATACAAGAATTCATGCATGATCTGGTCAAACTCCAAGGATTAAGTGCTTATGCACTTACATAGAACGAGGATGGGTTATGTGATCGTTGTCTTCCCAAGCTTACTTGTAAGGCACAATTGTATGGTTAAGTAAACTTGAGGTATATTGTTTTTATGCTTTTTATGTTTTATTTTCTTGGTGCTTAAAATGGAGAAATGAAATAATTGAGTAACTAATTTGATTTAACTAATCAACTAGGCTATAACTAGTCCTAACACCAGCATTTTTTCCCACTTACTGGACACATCTTAAACCAATGTAACACTACTAGGGTTACCAAACGCTAGTCGTTACTAGGTTACCAAGCGTTCCACATATGCTCAAAGTGGTTGTATTGAGTGTGCTATCTCATTGATGAGTAATAATTAAGAATTCAATGGAAATAACATCAATTAACTATTGAAAGCATCAAATAATAGTAATTAACATGAAATGCAATAATTAAGCTGTTCTAAATGTTGCAAGGTTTATCATAAAGTTCATTCGTATTTCTGGTCACAAGGTGTGCTTAGGTACACGATGCTTGAATAAAGATCCATTTACTTTATGACTCCTACTGCAGACACTCAAAAATAATTCTAACTCTGGAAAGGGAAAACTGCAAGGGTTCGGCTAAGGGGCTAAGAAAACTAACTACGAAACCAAGTGCCCCTATGTCTTACTTATAGGTGATGAGACAAGTTTCAATATTGCATGTCCGATATCGCTTTGGTAACTCCAATATTGAGGGCCTAATATCATAGGTCCAATATCGAAGGTCTGATATTAGGACTCATCATACCCCCACAACTGAATGAAAACCCATCCTCAAGTTCCTTACAAAATATTGGGAAGGTATGGGATTATTGACTGAATGAAAATTGATGGTGACATGGAATGACAGACTCAAAGTGCCCAATGAATAGATCGACAAACATATATACAGCATTGGTGTTCATAACCATTTTGGTAAGCATTGTACATAGATGACATCCAGATCCTCATTTGACAGCTTGAAGAGAGAGAGAGAGAGAGAGAGAAGAAAATGAGGCGCATTGCTGTCAATGTCAAAATTGTGCACACCGTTGTTCATCCATGGCCACATGATCAAGTGTGTTCCCTACATAAATTCTTTTTACTCCAGTCCATCCTGAGTGCTCACTCCAATCCTAGTGCATTGTTCATGTGATCGTCATCTGCACACACAACACAGTCACAAATTAACAAGGATAGATAATATATAATGTAATTGATACCTTGCCTCAATATGAAGCACCTTAGCTAGGTTGTGGGTATGGCAAATACTGGGTTAGAGGTTTGTAACTAATAATTACCCAAGGTGTAGGGGTGAGATAAGTAATGAAATGGGAAAATTTGCGACAAGCCCCCATGACTAAGAGTGAACCTCCGATAGCAATAGGATGGAAAACGAAAGAACAAGAAAGATGAGAGGAATAACAACGATGAAGCCGATAAAGCAAAAATAAAGACGGATGTCATGGATGGGGTGAAATGAGAAATAGTTGATTGCAAGAAATGTTTAAGGGAAAGAACTTAACAATTTCTCTAAAAAGGAATGCCAATGGGTCCTCCCCAAAGTAGGCTCATGCCCTTTATGCCCTGAAAAACCCACAAACCAAAGAGTTCGTAGGCTCTAGGAATGACATATGGAGATAATGGTTAAGAACTTACCCACAAGAGTTTACCAAAGAATAACAATGTGTCAACCAAGATATAGAGTAATTATAAAATTGGCAATGAGGTGGAATACGAGAAGAAATACAAAAAGAGATAATGGCATCCCAAAATCAAGGTTGTGTAAAGTCCCTTGTGTAGTATGTGATTAAAGTGACTTAATAAAATTCTGTCCAAATCTAGATTAAAACTAACCACATCCAGTGACCTCGCATCAACACACTTGACCAACCCATCCTCTTGAAGTAACAAGAATGCTTTTATAGAGCAACTACCATTCCAACAAGAGAAGAATAGAGGAGTAGGAAGCAAGAAAGGGCCTTAGTTAGAGGGAACCTTCAGGCATGGGTAACATGTCTTTCCAATGCCATAACCAGTGCTTGTAGCCCATGTTTATTTATTATGTCTAAGGGGTATGCTTTGAATTTTCACCATTTTTTTTCTTTTTTGAGTGAGAACCACACCATGCAAAGACTTATTTGATTTAGTCATCTTCTTGATATTGGTCAATGGAAAAATGATGGAAAACCTATGAAAAACATCTAAGTACCAAAGAGAATAGCCAGCACAAATGCGTCGAATCCCCTTGAAGTCACACCTGTTTCAATCCAATTAAATCTTTCCTTGATTTAAAGAATACCAAACCACCAATTCATTAATAAGTTTTCTTAGAAAAAGAGATAGTACATTTCCAAAACAAAGGGAGACCATAGTGTTGTATGGATGAATGAACGATGTGGACTCATTGTCTGTTTTATCAAAAGAACCCATATCTTAGCATCAACATTAAAAGTTAAAGGTAAAAACTAAACATTAGCAATCAACACTAGTATAGTACAATCCACCATCATGAGCACTTATTATACAACAAGTGAGAGTAATTCACACAAAATGTAATAGAGAAAGAAATAATAAAAATGTTAACGATGGTGTCAAACAAAAGAAAAACAAGTAAAGATGAAGAATGTATAAAACAAAAAAGACAAAGGAAACTAGGGTCTTATTATGATTAGCATTAGTGGCCATCTCCCCCATGATTGAGTTGGAAGGAGGAGATCTGAAATAATGAGCAAGGTTATCCATTAACAGAGGTAGTGTTAGTACTAACCGTTTTAGGCTCATGGAAAGGTTTGGCTTGCTGGATGTTGACTAATAAGTTCCTATCCAGGCTTTCAGGTTTATAGATCATCATGGCTCTGAAGGAAAAGTTTCATGAATGATGTAAGGTCCTTCCCATAGAATTTGAAATTTAGTTCATTATGGCACATGTGCGGGATTCTAATAAAGAACCTTATCTCTTGGTTGGTATATAACTTTCCTAATTCTTAGGCCATGCTGTTGCTTGTTGAAGGCCTTGTGCAATTCGTTGGATGATAGGGTGGCTAATCAGTTTTCATCTAGTAAGTTGAGGTTCATTAACCATTCTTTTTGTGCTAGACTAAGGTTAAGGTTAAGGTCACAGGCTGTAGATAGTGTACAGACCTCAGCTTGGATAGGAAGTGTTGGAAGTTTACCATACACTAACTCATATGGAGAATAGCCTATAGGGAATTTCCATGTGGAGTGGTATTCCCAAAGAGCATCATTCAATTTGACACTCCAGTTTGACCTATATTTGCTAATGATTCATGTCAATATTTTTGTCATCTCCCTATTGGTGACCTCAGCTTGACCATTCGCTTGAGGATGATACGATGTAGTTAGCTTCTGCTCAACTCCTAAGCATTGCATTTATTTTTGAAAGGTCACACCTATAAAATGTGTACCAATATCAGAAATAAGTGCACAAAGCATGCCAAACCTATTTATGATTTATTTTTGAACAAATTGTGCAGTGGTAGATGATGTCCAGTTAGTAAAAGCGATTGCTTCTGCCCATTTTGTAAAATAGTCAACAACAACAACAATGTAGGCTTTTCCATTGGACATTGGTATGATAGGCCCCATAAAATCAATACCCCATATGTTGAAGGGTTCTAAAGGTTGAATCCATTGTTGTGGACCCTCCATTGTAGCAATCATTCACCCATCACGTTGGCAACAGTCAGAAGATTGGACGAAATGATGAGTGTCCCAGAACAATATAGGCCAATAATATCCTGTAAATAAGATTTTAATGGTTGTTCATCTCCTAGCGTAATGACCCCCATAAGGGCCCTCATGAGCATCTTGGAGAACTTGCAATTGATCTACACTGGGAACACACCATTAGACCAAGCCATTAGAACATATCTTATAAAGATATTCATTTATTTCCATGAAATATTTGGCTCGGTGAAGAAACTATTGTTTCTTTTTAATGTCTAGCCCTTGTGGTGTTTCTTGTGTGAGAAGATAGGCAAGAATGCTAATATACCAATTTGTATCTATGGTTAATTAATTTTTTATTACACCTGCAAAGAGGAGTTCATCAAGGAAGCAATCAAAAATTGGATATTCATCCTCTTTGTTGTCCCATCGTAACCGAGATAAATGATCAACAACAACATTATCGGTTCCTTTATGACCGATCATCATAAGATCGAACTCTTGTAAGATCATGAGCCATCGTATGTTGTGAGGAATCACCATTAGTTTATTCATTAGGAACCATATTGCACTATGATCCATGTGTACAAATATCTTATAGCCTAATACATAGTGCCTAAATTTTTCTAGTGCAAACACCACAACCATTAACTCTTTTTCTATTATGGTGTAGTTGAGCTGTGCACTAGCAATACTTCAGCTTGTATAATGAATGTAATAGGGTTGTTTTTGGTCATCTAACTATGTAAGTACAGCTCTTAAAGAAAAACTAGATGCATTAGTCATTATATGGAATGGTCTAGACCAGTCAGGAGCTTATAGAATGGGTGTTTCTACAAGCTTCTATTTCAAAGTTTGGAAAGCTAGCTCACATTCCTTGGTCCATTCAAAGGGTAAATCCTTCTTCGTTAATTCTACCAATGGTTTTGCAATCTTTGAAAAGTTCTTGATGAAGTATCTATAATAGCCAGTATGTCCAAGGACTGATCGGACGTCTTTTATAGTTTGAGGTTGACGAGTGATTCCTTGGATAACTTTAATTTTGTTAGGATCTACCTCTACCTCTATTTGTGAAATTTTATGCCATAATATAATGCCCTCTTGGACCATTAAGTGGCTTTTCTACCAATTGAGCCTTAGGTTAGTTTCTACACATCGTTTCAATACTCGCTCTAATCGGTCCAATGCTTGTTCGAAGTCCGCTTCATAGGTGGAGAAATCACCCATAAAGACCTCCACACCATTCCCTATTTGTTGCTGAAATATACTTAGAACCAAATGTTGAAAGGTTTCTGGGGCATTGCACAAGTCAAACGACATCTGCCTATATGCAAATGTCCCCCAAGAACTTGTGAATGTAGTTTTGGCTTGGCCTTTTGGTGTTATTTGAATTTGATTATACCCACTGTAACTATCCAGAAAACTATAATAGCAATGCCCTGCAATGGTATCTAAGACTTGGTCAATGAATGGAAATGGAAAATGGTCTTTAAATGTTGCCATGTTCAGTAGCCTAAAGTCTATACACACCCTCTATTTACCTTCCTTTTTAGGCACAATGACTAATGGGCTAACCCATTTACTGTTAGCAATGGGGTAGATGAACTCAACTTTTAGAAGTTCAATTTCTTCTTTAACTACTTGCTTAAGCTTTGGGTTCAATCGCCTTTGTGGTTGTTGTCAAGGCTTTATGCAAGGGTTAGTGTAAATTCTATGTTAGCATATCCTAGGATCTATTCCAATTAATTCAGGATATAACCAAGTAAAGGATTTTGACCATTTGTTTACCATCTTCAGCAATATTTATTTTTATTGAGGAGCGAGCTTAGCATTAATGATTACCGATTTTCCATCTTGAGAAATGTGTACTCCATACTAGTGGGTAATGATTTTAACTCAAGGGACTCTTGCTTAAACTCGTAAGGAATTTCCAACACTCCCCAGTTGATATTTTCGATGTCAGGACTTAGAAGTTGGAAATGGACTCTCTAATGTATCTATGCTATCGATATAGGCACAAGTCAAGCTCTCAATTGGTTCCATGCATATAGTCGAATTGCTCTCTCAGTCAGTTATTAGTCATTGGGTGCCTTCCTGTCTTGTGGCTACTTCATATAGGCATCTTTGTATGTCAGTTATTTATGCATACTAGTTGCATCAAGGCAATGTTAAACATTGTACAAACCAGGACTTCTGTACATAGTTACACCCTGTGTCACTGTATGTGATGCATGGAACTTTCTTCTTCTCGATCTTTCCAAACATATTTTCTTTTGATATTTCTAGGGAAAGATCACGTATTCCTAGGTGTGCATCAATCATGCTTAGCCATGCTCTTCCCATTATGATTGGGAAGTCCCCCTTATAGTTGTTGACTTGAATCACTAGGAAATCAGCTGGATACGACCACCCAAAAATAGTGGTAACAATGTCCTCCACTAGTCCTAATGGGATAGTGATGGACTAGTCAGCCAACTCTAAACGAATGTTACTCTTTTTTAGTGGAGGCAAGTTCTAGGCTTTGTACATTTCTTGAGAGATTAAGTTAACACCATAACCTGAATCCAAAAGAGCTTTGTAAGGCTCATTACCAAAAATTTTTAAATATATAAGAGGACTTCCAAGATCAGATAATTTCCTAGGAAGATGGCTAGCTTTAATCTAATCAGTGATGGCATGAGTTAACATGACAGTGTGCGTTGAGTGTAGTCTTTGGTTTGAAGGAAGCTCCAAAGATTCGAATGGTGGTGAGGTGTTTAGAGAGTTAGCCACTTGTGGTTGTAAGGACTTGGTTGGACTGTTGGTTCTAAAGAAAGGTCTTTTCTTTGATTAGTTATCTGAACCAATAGTAGGTTGAGGATTGATAGCCCTTGTAGCGTTGCGTTGTTGCGGTTGGATAGGAAGCTTGCCCTGCATAGTTGGAGTAGGTGGTAATGGAGCTAAGGGTAGAAGAGTTGTAGTCGAATGAGAAGGATAGTATGTATGTTGAACATCACTCCTAGGAGAAGGAGTTCTATAGTACTCGTGAATTTGGTAGTAAGGCTGGGAAGCAATGTGACTAGTAGAGTCAAGTGGAGAGATGGGCTATAGAATGTAATACCTGTATTGGTCAAGTTAATGGTAAGGGTATTGTTGATGTGGTAGTGGCATCCCCCATGATTGTGGGTGTTGTCATTATTGATACTATTTATTCGGTTGTGGTGGGGCTCCAGTCAGATAATATGTTAAGGGTTGGTGGAACTGCCTTGGATTCCCTTGAGGATAAGGTAACCTTTTGGGTACTTGCCGTCTGTTTAATTGTGGGTTTACTGCATACACCCTAGACTCCTGCAGATGTGACACTACTGGGCATCATCCTTTAGGATGGCCATATTGGCATATCTCACATCCACCATCATTGTTTGTGTCCAAATCCACAACCTCTTCAATGACGGAAACTTTGCCCTTACCCTTGTTACGTGCATACTAAGCTTCTTCTTTTTTCCTTCTCTCCTGGTCACTACTTTGCTCTCTAGACTCCTCTACTATTTTAAGAACAGTTTGAAATTTATCTTTTAGGGAGTTCCACATTTGATCTACCTTTGCCGATACTTCTAATGTAAATTTTTGAATGGGCAAGGTCTTTTTATTCATTATCTCCTCAAGTGGTGACTCTTCTTCATCTTCAAAAAATCTAATTTCCTTCTTTCGGAGGGAAGGATCTCTATTGTACTTTGTACTTTCTCTTTTCCTTAACTCGCCTTTCTCCTTGGCATCTTGCTCTAACAATCTTTGTATTTGATGGGCTCTGAGCTCAAATAGCCTTCCTTGGGTGTAAGTCTCAATGGTTTTTCACATTTCGTACCTAAGCCCATCTACAAGATGACATAGTTGTTCATTTTGTGAGTAACCATGGTTGGGGCAATGATGTACTAATGTATAATATTGGCCCATGGTAGCATCCAAGGGTCCATGTCCTCCTTGTTTCCATCCTTGGATTTGCTTATGCAGGTTAGACACTTGGGAGTACATTTGATACTTACCATTGAATAGCTCTAACATGGTACTCCATCAATGAATGGATTTTGGTTCTAAGGAATAGTACTAGCTTTCCACTTCCTTGATCAATGTCCTTGGAAACAACTTTAGTTTTTGCCACTCATTTTCTATATTTTGCAAAGCACATGTATCATGCAATGCTTATGAATGGTTTTGAGGATCAGCATTGTATCCCCCTTCAAATCATGGGATGTTATTCATGTCTAGTCTTTTGATCCTACTATCTTTTTGGTGCCCTTTTGGGATTCTAATGGCCTCTAATATATCTAACATACTTTGGGTGGTGAGTACGAGTTCATCATGATCGTATTGTCTATGGCGTCTATGATGCCTATACTGTTCCCTACTCTCCCTTCTTCTATGATGTGTCTCTCTAGAATGCCCTCATCCCCTTTCTTGACTATTTNGTGATGTGTCTCTCTAGAATGCCCTCATCCCCTTTCTTGACTATTTTGTCCATGATCTCTATTTGGCTTACCCTTTTCCTCATGGTCTTACCCTTTGTGACTACATTTAGATCCCGAAGAAGAGGGGGAAGGAGATGATGAAGGTAAGGAGGAAGGAAGACTCGTACCATGACGATGTCTTTCACCTTCTCTTTGGTGGTCACAGCCTCAATCATAGTTACGATCGGAATGTCCATCATTTTCATGTGTTTATGTTCCTTTTTCAAACCCTTTGTGTCCATTGGTATCAGAACCTATGTTATGAATAGTTGAGTGAAAGTTCTAATACACAACTCCTTGACCGAAGTCAATGAGAGGACTATCATTTTGTGGAAAACCTCCTCAGTCCAGTTCACCATCCTCGTTTTCACTTAGGACATACGGGACATCCTAAGACCACTTTCCCTTCATAGATTTGTAATTTCTCTCCTATTGTAGGTCCCTTTGGCATTGTGCCTCCATGGATTGATAATCCCTCGAATCTTGTTCATGCACAACGTACTCCGATTGTAAGCGATGCATACCGATTCATGTGAGAGCATGAAGAAGCATTCTTAGGATTGAGTGATCGGGAGGTAACACTATGTTACCTTCTAAATCATGCAAATGTAGTTGTTCATCCTAGTGGAGGATAAAGGTAAAGTCTAGTGTATACTCATCAGGATGAGTATATACTAAGCGAAACTGTTGGGGTATTGGCAGACTATCCTGTACACTCTGCCTCCAATTATTCCTAGTGTCAGACCTAGGCAGTGAAGCACTCTCATAAGAAGAAGGAGGTATGATTGATTATTCAGTGTGCAATACTCTCTTTTTTGATGATTGTAGGATAACCAACCCTAAGGGTTTGTTCCAACGATGGAAAGATTTCCTAAGTTCTAATCAATGCACAAAAAACAAAATCTCTAGCAATAGCACCAATGATGAGTAGCGAGGTACCCCTACTCCCAACTAGACGAATACAAGCGTTCACACATGATCCGGTCGAACTCCAAGGATTAAGTGCTTATGTGCTTACACAGAACAAGGATGGGTTATGTGATCATTGTCTTCCCAAGCTTACTTGTAAGGCATAATTATATGGTTAAGTAAACTTGAGATATATGATTTTTATGCTTTTCATGTTTTATGTTCTTGGTGCTTAAAATGGAGAAATGAAATAATTGAGTAACTAATTTGATTTAACTAATCAACTAGGCTCTAACCAGTCTTAACACTAGCATCTGTTTGCACTTACCAAACACATCCTAAACCAGTGTAACACTGCTGGGGTTACCAAACGCTAGTCATTACTGGGTTACCAAGTGTTCCACGAATGCTCGAAGTGGTCGTACTGAGTGTGATAATTCATTGATGAGTAATAATTAAGAATCCAATGGAAATAACATCAATTAACTATTGAAAGCATCAAATAATAGTAATTAACATAAAAAGAAATAATTAAGCTATTCTGAATGTTGCAAGGTTTATCATAAAGTTTGTCTTTTTTTTTGGTCACAAGGTGTGCTCAAGTACACAATGCTCGAATAAAGATCCATTTACTTTATGACTCCTACTACAGACACTCAGAAATAATTCTAACTCTGGAAAGGGAAAACTGCAAGGGTTCGGCTAAGGGACTAAGAAAACTAACTGTGAAACCAAGTGCCCATGTCTCTTATTTATAGGTGATGAGACAAGTTCTCATATCGCATGTCCAGTATCACTTTGGCAACTCCAATATCACATATCCAATATCGAGGGCCCAATATCGCAGGTTTGATATCAAGGGTCCAATATCAAGACTCATTGCATGTGTTATGTACTATTGTGATGCTCATAGGTTCTCATGTATGCTAATGTTTAATTCACCCTAAGTTCACTCTTGAATACTTAGTGGCTTTGGGGCTCATGGGTGGTACTGAGAGGTGCTCACCAAAAGTAGTGGTATTATAGTTGGTATTAGAGCTAAGGTTTTGGTTCAAGTAGAAGATCTATTTAGATATTTTTTTCAAAGTAGTTATAACTAATAAATGAGATGCCAAAGCCAAGTGAACAGACATGGATCTTGCTCTTGTGAAGGATCTAAGTATGGGGACAGTTGCTATAAGTAGATGACATAATCATGTGTCATCTACCTAAAATAGAAATGGCTAAATGCTTTAAACATTGGTTGATCCTAAGAAAGTTACTTTCTTATTAGAGTTGAGCTTTAGAACCAAACAAAAATGTGCTCTAGATTAAAATTTTGTACTAAGAAATCATGTTGTGTATCATGGGAATATTATTAATGATCTCTTATTAATGTAAAGATAGTTAGGAATGACCAAGTTAGTTGGAGTGAATTATGAGAAAACATATTCTCTGCTATTAGTTAATCCTTGTTGTAGTTTAAAATGATTTTTTCATGCTTTGAATATAGGTTAATGTATTAGATTGATGCTTCTTGTTGTAATGGGTTGCCTCTACATGGGTGGTTTATCTTATTTTCATTGATGTTGTAAAAATTATTTGGCTTGAATGCCTTTAGAACTTTATAATTTGGTGTTATAATATGAAAATTTTGTGTTCATGTGTTGGATAATAACACTTGGATTCCTATTCAAGGATCCTTTACTAATGATGCTTTAATGGGTTAGCTTATGATCCATAGAAGAAATTTGACAATGCCTTAAATTATTCTATTTTCAAATCTTATGTTTGAGGGGAGTGTCCTCATGTCCTTGTTCCTATATGGCAATTTGAGTATAAAAATTCTTGGATGTTTTAATATCTTGGTTTCTTTGTTCAAATTTTCGTTATTATGGATTTGATTTGAGTCACAGAGCACTTTTATTGAATGTGGATGATGATCCATCCCTATATGAAATAGCATGATGCATGGTTATTAGCTTATTAATTTTCAAATATTGAAGGGTTAATATGCATGGTTAGATGACTTGTGATTGGAAAAATTGTGGAATATGTGAGAGCACATTTGGAAGAGCAGAGATTATGGTGGATAATTCTCTATGTTTACCATAGTCCTCTCATGTTCACATCTTGCATGATTGAGGTCTTAGAGAGATTATCTTCTATCCATGTGGTACAATGCATTTGGTTACTTGTAAACATTGTGTCAGATAGTGGTTCTTATTTTATGGGAGATATTGGCAAAGGTTGTTTCCAATGCTAGCTAGTTTGTTGATGATGACATTGACCATGAAATGAGATTTTTTGTTTAACCACATTAATGAAAAGTGGACAATCACATCTTCTACCAAGTTAGTTTATGCCTAAGAGGATGGAAAATGGTTCACTTATCGCTACCAATTTCTTGATGAGTTGAAGCTATTAATTTTAGTATGAACTTTGGAAACTCTTACTTTGCTAATTCCAAATGTCCTTGTTGTAGTTTAGAAGAAAGAAGAAGAAATGAATTTAACAAGACCAAACTCAAGGTAATAGAAGGCCATATCTACATATGGAAAGATAGTAAAAGCACATAGTCAAATCTCAAATCTCAAGAGAGGACAAAGATCAAGTGAAGCCAAAATATATTTTTTGTAAAATAGGGACCAAAGCCATGTAATTTATATTTGAATTATTATGCCACATTAGATAAGATAGGAAATTTTATTATTTTACTTTTATTAAAAGATTAATAAGATGTAATTGGAGAATGATCTTAATCTCTCATGTCTCTTGAATTTCTAGCCCAATTTTCCATAAAATAGATTTGTCTTATTATCTTATATTAGAGCCCCATCATTTGGCTATAAGTATGTCAGAAAATCATGTTTATAAGAGAAGATGTTGATACCACTGAGGTAAATTGATGTCACAGTAACAAGATAGATTATGTTATAAAATTTTGCACTCTAATGACTTTCATCATTGATGAGCGACGAGGTACCCCTATGCTCAACCACACGAATATGAGCATTTCATGCACAATTCGGTCAAATTCCAAGGACTAAGTGCTTATGCACCCTTGTGGAACAAGGATGGGTTGGGTGATCGTTCTCTTCCCAAGCTTACTTGTATGTCACGATTGTATGGTTAAGTAAGCTTGAGGCATATGATTTTTATAGCTTTTATGTTTTTATGTCTTGTCCTAGTAGGGAAGGAGAGAGGTAACTAAGTGACTAATTTAACTTAACTACTCATTAACTAAGTTCTAACTAATCCTAACACTAGCATCTGTTCCCACTTGCCGTACACATCTTGAACTTGTGCAACACTGCTGGGATTACCAAACGCTAATCATTACTAGGTTACCAAGCGTTACACACATGCTCGAAGTGGTCATGCTTGTGTAATTTAACAATTTTCTTAATTGATCAAAATGAATTATTGTGCTAATAACATAAATGTAAAGGTGCATAAAATAAAATAAAATAAAATAAATGAATAAGAAAATAAAATAAAAGAAATGGGTAAGAAAACAAATATCAAGTGTTGTAATGATGAATCAAAGAGCTCATCTTTATTGCCATACATAATGTGTGCTCAGGTACACAATGCTCAAATAAAGATCTGTGCACACTTAGACCTTCTACTGTGGGCACTTGGAAAATACTCTAGCTTTCAAACAAACTACAAGAGTTTCGCTACTTGACTACTAAAAAGACTTCTTTTCAATTGTGCACCTGGGCACTATATTTATAGGCTTGGGAGCAACTACTCTAATAATTAGAGTAACTACTAGAGTAACCGCTAGAGTAACCACTCTAATAACTAGAATAACTACTCTCATCAATCATCCATCATCAATTCATCATATTCACCAATTCATTAATCTAATCTAAGAAGTTGACCAATCACATTTGGGGCCACTTTTGTGTAATAAATTTTAACCATCAAATCAACTATAATCAAATCCAAATGTTGTAGGCTGATATACTATTGAAACAACTTTGTATCAAGTATTCACTTACTTCATAATTCTCCTGGATTGTAGAGATATTCATCTCGTAAACTATTAATTTTTATTTTGGATGTTAAATTGTTTTATTCAAGAATTCATTTTTGCGCTATATTTGAATCATCAAATAAATTCCAATTGATTTGAAATTTTACAAAATTATAGATTACAGAATGAGCTATCCAACAAGCCTAAGGTTAATCCAAAACTCATTTAGACTGCAAAGATGTCATAATTACAAAATTAGAAAAAATTTAGTTTTTCTTAGTTAGGTTACCCACATCATGTGATAAATTGAGCTGTCAAAAATTTGCAAAATCAAAAAATTCTGTTAAATCTTCTTACGTTTTAAAAACTAATAGAATCATCAATAAGAGAAAGGGCAAGCAAGAAATGAAAGAAAAGAAAAAAGGCCCAAAATGGAGAGGAGAGAGAAAGATAAAGAGCTTATGATATAGTGACTCCAAGTAGGGAGCACATGTTCTTTATTGTGACTTTGAGTAGGAAGCAGACATTTTTTATCATGACTTGAAGTTTGGAGCATGCATTTTTTGCGTGTGACTTCAATTAGGAAGCAAAAATTTCTACCATTTCTCTAAGAAGGAAGTAGAAATATTTTCAAGGAAGGAAATGCCCCAAGTTTCTTGAAAGGTGAGTGAATGCTCAAAATTTCTCAAAGAGAAGAAAATGTTCAAAGTTTTTAAAAGGAAGTCATAGTGTTTGGGAGTCATAATGTTGCATATATAAAAAATTCAAGGATGTAAAATAGGCTAGATGACGTTTGTGGATCTAAGGATAAGACACTTTTAAGAGGTGGTGAACCAATGTGTTCCTTCTTTATGAAGGATTTTTTAGGTGACTACCATAGTAAGGCTAAAGTCTCATAGATCCCTCTTGGTGCTAGTGCTAGGCTTTCACTATGCATCAAACATTAGTTTTCCCAAGGTATGTGGTAACCTTCACTTGGACATAGATGATTGACTCTACACTCTTGTGTCATTGCTAGAGGTAGATAATTGGCTTGCATGTCAAGCAAGTAGCTTTTGCTCTAGGTTGAAAGGTTGGTATTGCTTGGAAAACAAGAAAAGAATATTATTCTTTAGCGTGGGTTGTACGAGCATCTTTGAACATTAATTGGATGTAAAGTTAAGTTTAACATTTGTGCATTACAATTAATTACCATAACCATTGAACCTTCTTGTCTACAATTTTCAGATGGGCTTAGAATTATTTGATACCCTCAATATCTACTTTTCTCTTTATGCTTGGGGAAGGGCAGGAATAAATACTTAAGATCTGAGGATGTTGCTTCTTTTGAGTTTGGGAGAATGTAGAAAGTATGTCTTGTTGATGGTTTGAAGGTTTCTCCCCTCTTGGAACCAGAGTTGAAAGAAGTATGAAGATGGGCTTGGATTCCATGCTATGTTAACCATCACTTATAGAACTGCATTGCCCTAATTCCTTGTGAATGACATCACAAAGATATGTAAGCTTGTTGTAGCCTTTGGCCTCTTTAGATGTAGTGCCATCCCTTCTCTATGGAATAGGTATATATGGCTAGATGTGTGTAGTATAGGCAGACGTCTTATCTCTCTTAAAGAATAATGTCTCATATATATATATGCTAGTGCTCTCTATGGTCGTACATATGTATGTTGCATTGGTTTAGTCACTTATATGATTATCAAGGTATCTTCATAATGCTCATAACCCATGAACTAAGAAATGATACATGTGTTTTGTACTCTTGATGTTCTCACAAGTTCTTAAGGATGTTAAGGCATAGTCCATCTTAAATTCACTTTAGAGTACTTAGTGACTTTGGGGCTCATGGGTGGTGTCAAGCAACACTCCCCTAAAGCTTTGCCATTACACTATCCTTTGTGAATAATGATAAGGCCAACTCATTTTTTTTCTTTTAGAGACAAGAAAAGTTAGGCTACTTGACCACTACCTTACACGTAGGTAGAGGTAGATATCAATCCATAACCATCCTTTTGGAAGATGGAAGAGTTGATTAATATGAATTTGATGACCTCTAACTTATCAATGTTGTCAACTTTTTGAGGCCCCACCATTGCTAGGACAAACACTGCTAAGGTAATTTGTTTAAATAAAATTTCATGAATCAAAATATGTACATTTAAAAATTAGTTTGTTGATAAGGCTTTTCTTAATTAATATTCACCTTATTAGTTCAATCATCTTCAACTACTTAGATTTTTTCCCACTTAAACTTTTAGTTTCCCTTGCATTTATGCTTATAGCGTATAACATTTACATTTTTCATTTATGCTTACAAGTGTATACTATTAAGATTTTTACTCCTTTATATTTATGATTTTTATATCTTTCAAAAAAAATACTTTGATATACTTTTTTTTTTCAGATTTTAATTGTTTGCTACACCTAGTATACCTACATGGCTTTCTTGCTTTGCCTTTGAAGCTAGGATTATTCACTAAGATAACTATGTATCTTTATCTCTTGGCCTCTCCAACAAGGGCATACATACTTTAAAAAAGCAAACGAAGATAATTTTTAATGGCAATTTATATGGTTTGTATAAGATAGCATGAACAATTTTATTGAACGAATGATAATGACGTGGCTAATATTGTATCAAAGGATATTGGATCTTAAATAAATAACTCTAAAGATGAGTGTCCTAACTGACCATTATGCTACACCATTGGATGCATTGATTCAAATGATGTAGAACTTTTTATATCATACTTCCTAAGGTAAGAAGGGAACATGAAGCATCCAATAATTTTAAGTTCAATAATAAGTAAACTTCAAAGTACATCACATGCTTAACACTGAGTAGAAAACACTAAAAATAATATGCAAAGGAAAACCTTTTCAATTTTAGTGATGTTTGTCCTTTTTTGCTCAAGATAAAAGATATTGTGAAAAAGAAAAAATGTGTTGAAATTGAGGATGAAAAAAAATAATATGAAGCTAAAACAACAAAAAACTTAGTTAATGTTAATGCAAAGAATTATCAAATGGTAATAAAGAAATTAGAGAAGATAGAAACTTCTATGAATACTTTTGCTATAGGAATTATTAATTAGCCTGAACAAATATTGTGTAAGAAAAAGTTTTCCTTATATAAAAAGATTACTATCTACCTAGTGGTTAAATGTTATAGAGACAAGAAGGCTGTAGCAAATGCCAAAAAGTCTTAACATAAGGTCAATCGTTATGGATGATATGTGCTAGCATATACTTTTGTACCTTCCTCTCTTACAAAAGTTGATATTTCACCAAAGCTCTCTCTACTAACAATTAGTTTTACTCTCTTGATTTTTTTAAAAATCTATTATACTGATATACACTTGGGTAGATATCCTTAAAATTAGAATGTTATTCCTTTCTATGTTTTTGGTGCTTGCTATTGGGTGTTGTACTTTAATCTTTTTTTGTTTTTTGTTTTTTGCTTATATTTTGAAAACTCAAGAGAGAAAAATTAATTATTACTTGGGAGCAAGGTCTCAATCTCAACAACATTTACATTATTTTCAATATCCATGCTTGAGGATTCAAGGTAGAAAGTTATGCTAAGATAGCAAGACGTTGCCAATTTAAATATGGGCAAATGCCCAATTAATTAGCTCACAAGGCCACACAGTTTAAGAGTCCATGTTGAAAATGCAGCCAAACATCTAATTCTTTTAAGAAAAGAGAGAGAGAGGGAGGGAGAGGGTAAAAGAAAAAATGTGTTGCCATTTGAATCACAGATTAGGGTTCCAACACCCGCTAATCTACCTTGCGAAAAAGGAAGACCATCAAATTAGCTATGGCAGAAACACAACTGAACTCCGAAATACAGAGATAATCATTGCCTTCGTACAATGAGAATTTTATATAAGCTACCTTGGATGCATGTCCTTCCAAGCGTCCTTACGTCACTGGATAGCTTACACCTTAGCAGTAGACAACTTTGACACCTTGTCTCCTACTGTAGTTGACTGCAAATATCTCATGATCTAAAATTGTTTCAATCAGGCAGAATTATATTCTCAATCAGCTTACCATATATTCTCCCTAATGTCACATTAGATCCGGTTCTTGATTCTGACCAAAAATACAAAACCTCACTCAAATCTAATAGAGATATTGGCTGGCAAAGCAAAAGACCGACCTAACGCTCTGTTTAGCAGTTTCCTAACACGCAGAAAGTTCCTGTCTCGTCATGAAAGCCATTTTATCACAGTATGTACATGATTGCTGTTTTTCTTCGTTTTCAAGTTTGTCCAATACGTACAAAACGTGGCAGCCAAGCATCACCAATGAACCGTGGATTTGCAATTCGGCTGTGTATGTATTCTCGTGCCCTGTTGGTTGCTGCATACGGACACTTTTTCGTCATCTTCCTAATCAATCACCTTGGGAAGCTCCATAATGCAATTCTGCCGAATTCTTATTTGTTTGACTCATTCCAAGTTCCATTCGTAAGTGCAAATCGGCTCACCAATAATTTCCGTGTCTGCAACGGTGCCCAAACTGAGCAATGTTTGAATTGTACAGTATTCTAATCGTCCATGAGTCATGGGATCCGTCAAAGCTGTCTTAAGTGTGATTCCTTTTTCGCTTTTACATTTGACAAGTTTGAAATGATTTGCAGGATGATGTGTGTTTTATGGTTCAGGCAGCTACCTTGGGTACGTAAGAATCGCATTGCTTAATTTATTGAAGTAATTCTACTTTCTATTTCCTATGTGAGACACCAGTATTAATCTTTTATGTTTGTTTCAATTTCATAACGAGATTTTGAGACAAGCTAAAGGTTAGAGTGATTACGCATGTAAACATACTCATCTGTATGCTACTGATTGCTACCGGATCGAACCTTTGAGAGCAAACAAAGGCCACTTATCCTGAATATACAGGTCCATCCGGAAAAAGCAAGCAATGCCAAATTGTGTTTACTGTTATGGTTCACTGACAACACTGTGGGTTAAGTTTATCTATTTGCAACTTCTTTAAATAAAGAATATAGATATAGAAATGGCGTGAAAAAAACATGGCTCATTTTATTTTCTCAAGTCGATAAGAATCGGTTGGTTCCTCAAAGTTCAGATCCAGAATGTACCAGATAATGCCTTTCACATTTCTTCTGTATTATTTTTATAAATAATCGTTAATTTAGGCAGATAATATCATTTAAAAATTCAATGTTCATTTTATCGAACTGTATTATTTTTATAAATAATCGTTAATTTAGGCAGATAATATCATTTAAAAATTCAATGTTCATTTTATCGAAGTGGATCTTAAGAAGGTCAGTGAATGAGCTCAAGTCTAACCTCTTTAAAATGGTTAATCCAGACTTAAACCCACGAACACCTCAAAAATACTTTCACGTTACAACTCTGTAATAGCACCGACTCACTTTTTAACCCCATCCAAATTAATGGCCGAAACTTAAAAATAACACGATAAATCACCGAGTTAACTGATTTTTGAGGAGACAAGTAAACAAAGTCAGGTAAAAAATAATTGGTATAATGAAAAAAATCTTTAAAATAATAAAATGGAATACCAAACATTTGTTGAGTTTTTAAGCGGAGCGATCCGAGTTCGCCACTTTTTCCGACTCATTTTCCAAACCCGTCGAGATTTTTGCTCAATATTTACTCATTGATATATATATAATATTGATTCCTTAAAGTACTAACGTTGTACTGGGCAGTGCCATTGACATGATAAGGAAACATAGACTTGACAAGGCGGGAGGGAGTGGGTTTATGAAGAACAACATTGGATTTCTGGTTAACGAGGGAGCCTCAAAATATCTCTGGTGGCCGTGGATCGAAACGGGCACGTGGAACTCAAAAATCCATCAACCAAGTGAAGGTACGCCTCCAAATCATGGCAACAATTCATGTCCCTCTCCGCCTCCGCCCTCAAGTACGGGGAGTTCCCGGTCTTCACCCGAAGCTCCCGTCCCACGTGGCTGTAATGCCACGTGGCGGCTCCGCGGCGCTCGTTGATCAGCAGCCCTGGCAGGCGCGTGACGACGTCGTTTTCGTTGACGACACGTAGGACGCGGCCGCCGCCGGCGTAAATCCGGCGGCCGAGAGCCGCATTTCCGACGCGGGGACCGCCGAAGGAAATGACGGTGGCCGGACAACGGCTGCCGCACGTGTGCTCCGCTGTCAGAGCGTGTGCCGCCAGAAGCGCCAGGGCGGCGCCCAGGCTGTGGCCAGCGAGGGTGACGCTGACGTCCTCGCCCACGTGGCACGCCCGTAGGCGTTGGATCTCCCACAGCAGCGCCTCCGCCATGCTGGGCTCGCGTCCGTCCGATGGAGTGGTGAAGAGGCGCCAGAAGCCATTGCCTGCCTGCAAGGCAACACAAAGTAACGTAACATTCTCAATATTCTGGCTCCGCCTGAGCTTGCTTATTATGAAACTCAATGAATTCATTAATGGCGATTGGTATCCATCTCACAAATCCCTGTCCCTGTGTGAATGGAATGGAATGGAATGGCACCTGATTTGGCGGAATATTCGTTTCCGATTCATCACACGGTCTCTCTTGGGCCTACCTACCTATTTGTTGCCGGACTGTAGGACACATGTTCCACAGCAGTTCGTGTGCTTTTCTGTTGGGAGACTTAAAATGGCAAAATCGTAGAATAAAATGTGGCTTCCCTTTCTGCGAATTTATGTAGCGATGGAAACACCATAGAGTAGGAATTGCTGGACCAGTGAGAGCAGCAGCGGCTGTTTAAATCGGGTCTGCTGTGTCTTGGCATGGGTTCTGTGTCGCTGCGAAGATTCTGGAAATAGCTGAGACTGCGAAGAGTTCTCTGGGGCGTGGGGTAAACTTGATGACAGTAAAATCTAGTCTGTCTTGCAATGAAAATCCAAGGAAGAATTCATTGGTCATCTATCTAGGAATTCAAAGAGGAAGAAAGTCCCTTCACTCTCGTGGACAAGTAGAACCGTGTCAGACTTGGTCTGAAAAGCGAAGCAGGAAAGCAGGCACTGCTGTCGTTGTTTTGCAATAGATAAGTTGCTTACTTGCTTGCTTGCTGCTGGGAGTCAAGAAGGATCCAAGAATTCAACATCCAACTCAAAAGTTAAAACTATGTGACTCCAACAAAATGGCTTCCAAGAACAATGCCGAAATCCGAAATTCAGTGGAAAATCTGGAGATTGGTTTAAATGATTGTGTTCTGTTGCTTGCGAAAATGTTCATGCGCGGACCCAAATTCAACTTGGTTCCAAACCCAAATCTCAGCAGCAGACACACTCTCATTTTAGGCACCCCAAGTCCAAAAACCCAACAACAGACCATAACCCGAATCCAAAATTCAACGAACGGTACGTTCATATTCTTTTCAACGATGGAAAATGCTTGATGTACGATTACTTAACATCAAATTCGGCCAAGAACATGTTCTACCGCTCACCCCGAATCCAAAGTTAAACAGACCAAAACATCCAAGCTATTCTACCTACCCAAATCCAAAATTCATCACAGAACACATTTCATGCATGTTTTCAACGCACCTTTGCATTAGACGAAGGATCGATGCTCACGAGAAAACAGTTAAGATTCTCAATCCACTCGAACGGTGTCACAGTTCCCCGCAGGGCCACAACAATGTCACGACGGCCCAGCCGTCGAATCTCAGCCGGATCATCACACACAGCAACAAATCCGACCCAGCTGCTCCGCCGCAGCATTCTCCTCGCCGTACAATTGAGCGGCCGGAAAATCCAATCAGGCAGCCGGATTCCTGAGTTGGTAAACAGGTTCTTGGTAACTCTGTAACCACTGCTGCCAAGCCCCACGTTCTGCAGCAACAAATCCTCGTCGGAAAACTTGCAGCAGCCGTAATCCGGCGACTGTGGATCGAAATCCATGGCGTTGTAGGCGGCCTGGACAAAATCACCGTATTTCACAATCTCTCGTCGGAGATTCTCGTCCAGCGGATCCAGCAGGCCGTTCCAGTCGTTAAGGCCATGCAGTTCTCTCCATCTTTGTCCGAGTTTGTTCCTCGGACAACCCTGGCCGGCCAAAGAAATCACATTTTCAGGGCAAGATTTGTCTGCAAAATACAGAGCTCTCTGAGAGTGTGAGAATTCGCTGCTAGCATTTACGCAAGAGCAGGAGCATAAGAACGATGGAGAATGAAAACGAGGCGCCATGTATATTGAAAAAAAGCTGTGTTTTGGACAAATGCCCTGCATGCATACATGATACAGCAACCGCACTAACAATGATATCAACAGCAGCAAGCTTTCTGTTTGTTTCTTTTAAGACTTTTGCTTAAGCACAAGTTATCAGTATGAGTATCAGAGCTACGCTTCAAGAGGGTTGTGAGATTATATATTAGAGAAGTCATGGTCGGCATATGGACGTCAAAGACAAGATTGGAAAGGGAGTTTCTGTCGCTGGACAAGTTGAGGTTTCGTCGGGATAGGAGCCACCCTTGGAAATTCAATGCTGGTTTGCCGCAGAAAATATTTTGAAAAATTCCACGTCCAAGAACACATACCAACAGTATTTCCCATGTAGTTCTTTTCGGCAAGGAAACAATATTTTCCAGCTGATGCCTAGGGTTGAAATTATACAGCCACTTTGCCAGCTTTTTGTCCTTTTCCGAGAATGAATAGATTTAACCTATATATATATAGGTGGCACAAAGTGTTTTTGTTTTTGTTTTTTTTTACAAAACAAAATGCATTTGCATTTCGCCAGATTTTCCAGTCTCATTAAGCACGAGGGGTCTACTTATCAACAAAGCCAAATTGAAGTATATAATGGGCAAATTCAAACTAGAGTATGAACCCATGCTTGAGATAACAGATCCCGGAAGTTTCTGTAAGTCTTTCAGGAAGAAGCAGAGATATATTTGGATTCAAAGTCACCATTGCTGATGCAGGTCACATTGTCACAATATGCTAAGTTTAATGGCACAATCAAATTACGTTTGCACGGTGTTTTAGCTTCCTTACAAGTTAACAGGTAAAAATGAAAAATTGCTCAGAAAGCATACTAAATCAGTTCCTAGTCAGAGGTCGATCAGCAGCAGTCGAAACAGACTCGCCACGATTGCCACGATTGCACGCTGACGTTTGCAGGAACGACGGGAGAAACCATTTTGTTAAAAAACAAAAAGAAAAACACCAAAACTGGTCAAGAACCTGCAATTCCAATGAATAGTTGGGTGAAATCAAGAAAAAGGGGTAGCAATTGTTGAATAGATTATTATCAGGCACACAAACGTTTTTTGGTTGGCATTGACGAATTGGCCACGGCTCCCTCCGCCCACAATGAGTAAAGCGCAGCCAGGCCAACGTACTGTTCACAAAGGAAATCTCAGGTGCCCTCGCTCATGGAATTATTTGGATGGGCCCAGAGACATTGGGTTTGGTCTGTGTGCCGATAACCATAAAAGGAATGGCGTGAATGGCGTGGTGTTTTGGGTTTGCACTGCATGCAGCCGAGGCCCGTTCTGTTCTGGAAACGTTCACACTTTCAGTACTTACCTACTGCAGTTTTCCACAGATCAATGCATGAGTCAGGCCGCCAATCTGGCCGCAACAATCGCAGGATTTCTGTACAATAAGCAGGATTTCCTGACGGTTTCATCGTTTGATCTTCAACAACAGTGGCGTCCCATGCCTGCAATGTCCGTCAGAGATTGAAAATCCACCACCTGAACGTGTTTTTCTACCAGAGCTGTGAACACCAAATTTCTTCTTTCAGTGGTCCGTTTTCTTATTACGCAGTGAATGCCATAGGGTCTTGCATGCCCATACTGGAATGCATGATGTGTTTCCGAACGCATCTTCACGGCATGTACATTACAGGCTGAAGCATGTATATGATGAACATCATAGGCAAAACAGCATTGAAATGAATATTGGCAAAACAGTCCGTCCAAGTCCGTGCTTGCAGTTGCAGCTTTTGTGCAAGGTGCGATCGAGCACTTGCAAGCTCTTCCCAGAGTCTGAAGTAATCTGCCACTGCATCAAAGGTACTATGCTTGTATCTCTTACTGCATCCTTCCTCCCATCTTCAAAAATTTCTCTTTCATGTTTGCATTTCTCTTAACTATGCAATACTGGTTTTCGTCTGAGAATATACCAAGTACATTTATATTTTATGAGTTGATGTTTGGGCATGATTCTATGGTTCAGCGTTATTTGATTTTTTCTGTGACATTTATTTGGACAAATAAATCAATTTTAATAAATTTGAATTCCTTTCATGACAAGAGGACTTGAATTTACAGATTTATTGGTTGATTTTCCAGCATAATCCAATTGTGTTTTCTTTGATCTGGTTTTGTATCTGTTAATAAAATTTTTTAAAATTTTGCATTTATGAAATGCGATTATATGCAACTCACAGGAAGTCGCACTGTAATGTGTGACTGCGATTCGTAGGAAGTTGCAGTTTTCATCATATTCAGAATGCAAATTTATGCGTGTTGCATTGTTTTTGTTTTTGGACATGTATTGAAATTAAAAAATGGACCACACTGCAGCTCGCAGTCTAGCACTGATTGCAAGTGACCTGCCACTCGTGGTTTGCTAGCATTTTTGTGATTGCTAACATTGTTGTGACTGCCAATGAACTGCTACCCACAATTTGGTAGCATGGTGTTCTACAGGTCTTTGTGTCAAGTTGCGAAGTGAGCTCCAATTTGATGCACTATTTTCTAGTTTTCAAGTTGCAAGGAAAATGCGAGTCGCAATTTGATGCATTGTTTTCTAGTTTCCAAGTTGTAAGGGGAATGCAAATTGCACTTTGACACACTGTTTTCTAGTTTTTAGGTTGCAAGGGGAATGTGAGTCGTAATTTGATGCACAATTTTCAACTCTGTGTATGGTAAATGAGCATTGTACCAGTTCATAAAAGTTCATATATGTATTTTTGAAACGAGCGCTAACATTGTATATGCTTAAGCTTTCTTGGATCATTTCCAATGAGCTTTTTCTGTAAAACCATTGCATATGTTATTGTAAGTGAATTGCAAGAATAGTATAACTAGAAATCAATACTTTTAATAGACTCAAATATTAAGATGCATAATGATGAAATCATGTGCCTTTCTTATGTGTATGGTAAATGAGCATTGTACCAGGTCATAAAAGTTCATATATGTGTTTTTGAAATGAGCACTAACATTGTATATTCCTAAGCTTTCTTGGATCATTTCCAATGAGCTTTTTCTGTAAAACCATTGCATATGTTATTGTAAGTGAATTGCAAGAATAGTATAACTTGAAACTAATACTTTTAATAGACTGAAATATTAAGATGCATCGTTTAGAATGATGACATCATGTGCCTTTCTTAGGTGAAGGGTTGTTATTCTGTTTGGTTGTTGGCATTGAAGAAATTATTTTTTGACATCTTTAAAGTTATCTTATTGTTTAGTATTTTAAAGCTAATAACTCATATATATTACTATTATTTTAATATTTGATCATTGATAGTGTTTTGATGCAATATCAATATCTCCATATGCATGACACACAAATGTTTAGGTGTACTATAGCATATTAGCAATTTCATCAAAGTGTGCTAATAATGTTAATTTTAATGCAACATAGCTACAGTGGGCTAATTGTTTGTGAAAATTTTCATTCATAGCGGTTCTTGTTGTCAAAGTTTTATACAATCATGAATGTGCTAAAAGTTAAAGGAAACAACAATAGGGATCTTCCATATGATTAGTTGTATTTTTTAAATTGTAATTATTTCTAAATAAAGTAATACATTTGTTGATCAATTTTGTTTGTGTTATATTATTCTAAATGTTGTTTAATTTCTAAAATTGCAGCTATGGCCTTAGTTTGTGAACGTAATGCTGAAAGTATTTTTGGAATTGCCAGAAATTACTATTCTTTCTAACAAATTAAAGAAAATTAGAATTTATAATTAGATGACAATGGAAGGTTGCTATGATGAAAATGTTTTCAATTTTTATGAATGGTTGACTAATTGATGAGTGACAAGGTACCCCTACACTCAACCATACGAAACGATCATAGCACATGTGATCCGGTTGAACTCCACAAACTAAGTGCCTACACACCCCATGGAACACTTGGGGTAAATCATTCGTTGTCTTCCCAGACTTACTCGTAGTTGTCATGGTGTATGGTTAAGTAAGTCCGAGGTATATGATTTTTATAGTCTTTTATGTTTTGTCTCCTATGCTATCGAGGTGAAGGGTTGGAAAAACTAACTAACTCTAACTAATGAACTAAGTCTAAATTACCTAGCATCAGCATTCGTTCACACTTACCGTACACACCCTGAACCAATGCAACCGCGGCTACCAAACGCTAATCATTGCTGGGAGCACCGCATGTAACGCACGTGCTCGAAGTGGTCGTATTGAGGCACTTAACTAGGAGGAAAGGGTTGAGAAAGCTAATCTAGCCTAAGTGTGATGAGCAACCAATTCCTTGAATAACCGTGCACATCTTGGTGCACAACTACCACTAGGATTACCAAGCGTAGATCCTGGATATGCCACTGGGTTACCAAGTAGTCACACTAGATGCTCGTAATCAAGTCGTACTCATACCACGTTGCGATGAGCAGTCGATTCCTTGACTAACCGTACACATCCTTAGATGCTCGTAATCAAGTCGTACTCATACCACATTCTAGGAGTTTAAGGGTGAGAGAGAAAACAATAAATAAAATCCTATTCCATGCACTGCAAGGTTTATCCAGGAAGTTCATCTTTATTGCCGTACACAACTTATGTTCAGGTACAATGTTGCTCGAATAAAGATCCGTTCACTTTAGGACTCCTACTGCAGGCACATGGAAAATATTCTATCTCTGGAGTGATCAAACTACCAAAGTTTCCCTACTTCTAACCCAGGATGGAAAAACAAGGGAGAGCCGCCTCTTATTTATAAACTTGGCAGTGGACCGCGATATGGTATACGCGATATCGCGGCTCATGCGAATCGCATCTCATCATACCCACATATCTGAATGAAAACTCATCCTCAAGTTCCTTACAAAATATTGGGAAGGTATGGGATTATTAAGCGGAATGGAACTAATGGGATGACATGTGAACGGATCATCATTACAAGACTTGACAAAACTGGTGTTCATGAAAACAAGGGTGAACACCTTATTACAATGACATCAGGCCTTAGTTGGTAGCTGAGAAAGAAAGAGAGAGAAAGAAGTGTTGCTGCTGCCAATGCCAAGATTGCACCTTCCGTTGTCCATCGATAAGCACGCCATCGATCTTGCTCCTTGCATAGCTGCTATAGCACTACTCCATTCCATGTGTTCCCTCTAGATCCGATCCATTATTGCATGATCGCCATATGCACACACAACACAATCTTATATTAGCAAGGGTAAATGATTCATCATGTAATTGATACCTTGCTTTGGTGTAAGTTCATTGGCTAGGTTGTGGTATGGCTGATATGGATTGGGAGATATAGTAATGATGACTACCAAAGGTGTAGGCATTAGGAAGAAAATCAAAAAATTCAAGGTTAGGAGAAAATCGAAAAGATCGAGCCCCATACCCCCATGACTAATCGCGAACCTCCGGTAGCGTTAGAATGGAGAAAGGAAAGGAGTAAGAAAGATAGATAAAAAAGGACAACTATAGCATCGAGGGAATGGATGTCAAGATGGTAATAAACAAAATAAAATTAATTGCAAAAATGTTAGGGAAAAAAAGTTAACTGATGTACCAAATAGGAATGTCAGTGGGTCCTCCCCAAAGCAGGCTCATGCCCTTTAATGCCCTGAGAAACCCACATTCAAAGAGTCCATAGGCTTCGGGAATGTCAATTAGAACAAGAGTTAAAGTCTTAACCACAAGAATTTACCAAAACGAAAACAATGCATCTACCAAAATATACACTAATGATACAACCAGCAATGAGGTGAACAATGGAGAGAAGGGTGTAGAGAAGAGGATGGAATGGAATCCCAAGAACAAGGTGGTGTACAGCCCCTTGTGTGTTTCATGATTAGTGTGACTTAGCAAATACCATTCCAAGTCTGGCCTCAAACCAACCACATCCACTGACTTCACATCAATGCATTCGGCTAAACCATCCACTTGGATAACAAGGATGTCTTCCCCAAGAGTCACCACCATTCCGACGAAACAAAGGAGAGAATGGGAAGCGAGAAGGGCCTTAGTTAGAGGGAACACTTTTGGTTCCATAACCAGTGATTGTAGTCCCAGTTTATTTCATCTAAGGGGTGTGCTTTGAATTCTCACTTAGTTATTTTTTTTATTTTTTTGTTTTGTGTTTTTATGCATGAGAACCACACCATGCAAATACTTTTTATTTTTATTGTCTTAGCTTCCGATAGTTGGGGTAACATCAGAATGACGAGAAAAATCAAAAAGAAAACATCCAAGCACCCAAGAGAATTGCCAACACAAAATCATCAAGTTCCCTTGAAGTCACATCCTTTTCAATCCTTGAGTCCTTAGTTTAAAAAATGCCCAATCACTGATTCGTTTAAGTTCTTATTAGAAGGGGACTGTACATTTCCAAGCCGAGAGAGACCATAGAAACTGGTGGATGGATGGATGAAGTGGTCTCATTGCTTTCCATATCAAAAGAAACATACATTAGTATCAACATTGTGACTTAAAGGTAAAAACCAAACATGAGCAATCAACATGAAAACAATTCATACCATCATTCTTAACACTTATTGGGTGACAAACTTATAAGGTGGATCACATACACACACACAAAAAATGAAAAAGTATAACGATGTTGTAAAACAAAAAATAAGAAAAGTTAAAGAAAGTTGTAAAACAAAAATGTGTAAGACAAAAACGTTATAGAAAAAACGTGTAAAAAAATGTAAAAAGAACTGAGGTCCCCATATGATTAGCATAGGTGGCCATCTCCCCCATGACTGAGTGGAGAGGGAGAGATCCAAAATAATGAGCGCCTATTTGAATTTCTAAGAAGTGCCAACTTCTCCCAATTGATGATCTTAGATTAAGGGGTGGAAATTGGCGATGCTCATATTCCAATGTATATATGCTTTCGTTATGGGCATGGGTTTCCTTAGTTCGTTCCATGCATATTTGGTTGCTCCTTTGAGTAGCTGTCAACCACGGGGTGTCTACTACTGGTTGTGTGGTTGCTACATACAGGCATCTTTGTTGCAAAGT